>KZ809782.1:47681-62581 GCA_000696205.2 Oncopeltus fasciatus
TAACTAAAATAATAAATAATATCTCTTGAGATTTTGTTCCCTGAAAAGCCTATCAGTTTATTTTTAGAGCATAGAATTTTTTCAAACTATCTGTTTTCCTTACATATGATCTTTCATATTTCTTCTAAGAGTCGGGGATTAACTGTTTCCTGATAAAAAAAAGTTTATCTTATCGTGCCTCCCAATTCCTTAACCAGATAATCCAATGAAAGTTGATTGAAATACTATGATCTTCAGAAATGTTTCTGCTAAATGCTATTTTTTGCCATACTGTTGATCTCTTTCTATCTCACTATATACTACACTTTTTTTCATTCTTTAATTCTATTTTCAAACAAAATCTCTTACTCTCATTAAAATGAAAATGATTGTAACTACCCTAGAAATTTGCCCAACAATTTTCTTATAACTAAATGTATTATGTCAAAAATAAAACTTTCAATTGAAACAATACTCCGAATTAAATATTGAATTGGAGATACAAACAGGGTGAGTGAACCTAAGAAGTTCCTAATGAGGATGACTTCCTAATCTGATAATAAAATAAATTGATAAACTAACAAGAGTGATGCTCAATTTCAAATCAATGTATTTATCTAAATAAGTTAGATGAACACAATGCACACCATTATGAATCTAAAATGTGTTGACTGAAGGCAATCCAGGCACATGTGAAATACCCAAAACAAATAAAAGACTGTTCACGTAGGCTTCGACGTTCTCTATTTAGCCCTTAAAAAGTCATCATCACGTGATGTGCGAAAGCTCGGCAACTATCAAAAACTTGACAAGGTCCAACCCGGAAGAAGAAACGGTAAATAAAAGACTGTCAAAAGAAAACACATTTAGATTAAATTTCCTCTTACTCTTTTCCAGATTAAGGAAAAAATAAAGTTTAGCTTTTTTTAAAGAGGTGTGAATATAAAAAAAAATAAATTTTTGAGGATGTATGAAAAACATAATATAAATTGTAATTTTTTTTTTTCCTGTCTAATGTTTCATGCTTGGTAAACCCTTGCAATCAAACAATTGGTTAATTTATTATAAGCAATAAAACAATTGGTTTATTAACTAGAAGTAATAATACAATGAAAAGTTATTTTTCTTTTTTTTTTAGACTAGTTTTAAAATTTAATAATTAACTCTGTTGTTTGACTGTGCATATGCACGCCATTGGCTTTTTAAATTTAAGGTTTCTAATCTTGAAAAAAAATTAAAGGGAAGATTTTGATAATATCCTCTGGTAGCTTGTACCAGCCCTGGTCTGAAACTGATAAGTAAAGCATAATTCTCTAGAAGCTCACTTTCCCATTGATAATACAATGTGACAGAAAATTGAAATTGTATAGGCTTAAATACCTACAAATATATATGTTTAAAATAATCACAATAACAATCACGATTAGCATTTGGTTCCAAGTAATAAGTAATATTTTATTCCTTAGTGCTAAATATTACTTTCCCAAATATGTCTTGAAAGTGATGATATGTTAAACTTAAGGGTTACTTCTAAGCAAATTGCATAATATTTATAATATCTGACAATTAAAATTTTCATTATTTAGATTAAATTTCAGTTTCTTTCTTTTATGATAGAAAAATGAGGGGCGAAATATTAACTTATTTGAAAAATTATTTTACTAAATTTATTTTAGGGTGCAATTTGCTTAGAAAATAAACTAAGACAAATTTATGACATGAGCTCACAAAATGAAAATCCATTAAATTGCAGAAAATCAGCTAAAACAATCAGAACAAAGTAAGTATTAAACCATAAAGAAGCACTATTTGATAAAAGAGCAGGTATTAAATAGTTATATTTTTAGGAATCTACACAAAAATTATCATAAGCAATTCAGTATTTAAAACAAATCAGAATTGTTAACATTCCACTTAGTAAATGTAACTCAATAGAAAACTACTTAAAAAAAAGTAGGTCAGCTCATTCAGGCTTGAAAAACAAAAACATGCTTGCATAAAAAATGAAAACCAGCTTTGGATAAATAAATTACTGAAATAAGTCATTTTTTTTTTTTTTAAATTAAATACATGATTTTAAAAACTGCATATTGGAATAATTACATAATTTTTTCAGTATACATAGAAAATAAATTTTTCTGCCTTAGTTATAAATACAAATAAATTGGATATTTTTACTATTTTTTAACTGTTAATATAAAACAATTGGGAAAATTTTGTAAATAACTTTATATTTATTTATATNATTACGCGGGAACGTATACTCTTAATCAGTCGTGCCTTGTGCGCTGCAGGATGTCTGGAGCCTTACCTGTCTCTCCCACTTCCTATCCTACCTCCCTTTTGTTCCCCTTTCCTCGGATATTTCTTCATACGTATTCAGCTTACTAGAAGTTTAATCCAGATAAAAGGGGGCAAGGTATGTGTTCCTTTGAATTTGAAAGTTGAATCGTCCATTGCGCAGGTGTTGCGTTAAATATTCAGTTACTCCAAGTTAAATATCAATAAATTATCTAAAAGGTTATTTTCACTACCAATGAATATAGAACTATCATACCTTCTATTATCCGTCTTCATTGGTTTCTGCAAACCATCTTCTGTTGGCAAGCGCTTTCGGACATTGTCCATCTTCATGGCCGAATACATGTGTTCACTGTCACTGTCTGTATTCAACTGCCTACTTTTTGTAAACCTCTCTCTATCTCACGAGAAATGAAGGATTCGGTCTTGGGGTTTAGTTCAACTGAGTTGAATACAGACAGTGACCGTGAACACATGTATTCGGCCTAGAAGATGGACAATGTCCGAAAGCACTTGCCAACAGAAGATGGTTTGCAGAAACCAATGAAGACGGATAATAGAAGGTATGATAAGAAATTATCTGTTACTAGTATTTGTAAATTTTTCTCAGAAGAATTTCAACTTTTACATTATAATCTATTTAATTTCTGTAATTAAACTAGGTTCCCCTAATAAAGAACAAATATTATTTTACAGACAAGATAATTTAAATTAATATTTACTTTAATTTAGGTATAACTATTTTTAAAAACATCAAGTTATTCATAAATTACAAAAAAATAAAAGATTTGAGCTATAAAACAAAATACATACACATATAAAATTTACCACAAAATGACTTTTTACTTCCAGAGATCTAAAAAAAACATTATATTTTACTCGGTTTTGAATGGAATTCACTACTGACTGTATTAACTAAATTGTTTAAATACATTAAAAATAAATTAACTCGGGTATAGCAGTCTTAATCATTCTGTTTAAAAATTGTAAACTGGTCTTATTAAATTGTGCTTCCAATTAGGCAACATGTACAATCAACTTAAGTTAACTCAAACAACAGGAAATTGCATTATAATCATTGATGTTCTAGGTCAGAATTTTCTTCTAGAACAGCATCATTACCTACTAATGTTTCTAGGAAATTAGCTGTAGAAAAACACCTTGAAAATACTGACTTGAGTAATTCTGAAGGTGGTTGTGAAGAAGTGTCCATACCCTGTATGTCAACTCTGCAGACACTAGCTACAGAAGACTGAGTCACAGTAGACGCTTCACTCTCAGAAACAACTCCTCCAAATGCCCCAGATAAATTGCTACCATGAGGTAGTGTATCGGTTTCCCAATCACTTTGCTTGCTTGTGCCTGGCCGAGGAAAAAATACTTCAGGGGGTTTGGAGCTCTCACTCTTGCTCGGCTCAGACTGACTCGGAGTGCTCACATTTGGGGTAATTTTCTCAGGAGAATGAGGAAGATTAAGGCTGAGAGACTTATTTGGATCTTTCTCCTGGCTGGGGCCTGGACTAGGGCAGAATGGAACAGGGGATCGAGACCTCTTCCCTGTGATCTTGCTGCGGCCAAAAGGTTCCTTGATGCATTTTTCTTCTTCAAAAGTGTAACCTGCCTCAGAACTAGTTCGTTTGATTCCCTCTGAAGAAGTTTTTGTTAATATAGGTGAGCTAGATTGTTTACTAATAAAGGAACGTCCACGAGTAGTCCTGTTCAAATTACTTGGCTCCAATGTAGAAACAATGTAGTTGGCTTCATAGGCAGGATGATTCTGAACTTGAAATACTATAGGTCTGAGGAAAAAAATAAGTAGAATTAAAGAAGTCAAAAGTACTAATAATACTGTTAGTGGTAATGAGGGATTACATTAAGGCTATACTGCAGTCTTAAGTTATTTGTAAGTAGCATTTATATTTATTTCTATAATGTAGGAAAAATATACATCCTCATTTTCAAATTTCCATCTGAATTAGTAAACAAAAAATAGCAGTTACTCTTAATTATAAATCTTTTTTTTTAAGTATTGAAAAAATAAATAAACTTTTTATATCTTCTTTTAGTCAAAGTATAGAAAGAAAATGAAAGCAAGGCATAATTGCCTATACCATAATATGCTAACAAATACTTGTTTTATAAGAGTGGCAGTTTGGGAAGTAATAAGATATATTATTAAAAAAATACTCTAAGCTCCTGTCCTCCAATTCATTTTATTTCATTACTCTGCTATGTTTCAATTAACTTAGTATTCATCTTCACGTTTCTTATGTAGAATGCTTGTTGCTGAATGTCATTTAATTTTTAGCTATATTAGTTATAATATACAAAATAAATTTTTTAGATTATCTACTTTGCTTCTTTGTATTTAATTATTCTCAATATTTGGCCTAACTATTATCTTTTTTTTTCTTCTTTTCATTTTGATAGCAACAGTTATTAAAACTGAAAATAAAATTATATCTAATTTTAATAATTGTATTATATTATTGTTTAATAACCAATAAGATTGGAAGAAATTTAATTGAATATGAAAATAGTAGGGCTAAATATTGAGTCATATTAAAGACCAAAGAATGAAGTTGACAATGTTCTAAAAAATGTATTTCTCTTACATAATATTTTTAAAAAAACTAAAAATGAAATGACAACCAGCATCATGGAAGAATTCTAAATAAGAAACTTGAAGGTAAATATTAGGATTAATTGAAACGTAACAGTAACATGAAATAAAATCAATTACTGGACAGATTCCCTAAGTGTTTTCTTTTTCTTTCTATCTATCTCTCCTTCCCTCTTGGTGGAGGCTAAAGGTACGCATATATGGTCAAATCAAGAAGCCAGGAATTTTTACACATGATCTAGTGGTTGAATCTTATATGCAAGGAGTAGCTCCCTCTAGAGTTAAAGATGTTTATTATTAATATTCTTCATTAATATTTTAATTTCTCTTCCAGAAACTGATAAATTTTTGCTTCTATCATTTAAAACAATTGACACAGTAGGTGACATTTTCCAGAAAGTGTTACATTTGTATTCCAGGTAATTTAAGACCTCGAAAAGTAAGGTGGTCCTTGAAAGACCAGCTTTTTTTTCCTTTTTGATGTACCTGGGATAGCTAAATCCAGGAGTTCCTTTTTTGTGATTGTTTCATGGTTCCTTTTCATTCGATTGATATATTTTCTGACAAGTGTTCCAGTGTGTTGGATCTATTATTCTAGTCTTTAATTTAGGATTGGTCTCAATCAGAGTTTCAGAATTGTATTTGTATTTTAACTTGGACTGTCTGTTTTGGACAAATATTTTTATGTGTGACTCAGTTATATGCATGTTTGCTTTTGATATTTTTCATCAGTCTGTATATTTATTTCATTTTATCATACCTTCTATTAACCGTCTTCATTGGTTTCTGCAAGCCATCTTCTGTTAGCTAACCATCCATGTGTTCACTTAATGTTCACAATTAAAAAAATTGAATACAGACAGTGACAGTGAACACATGTATTCATCCATGAAGATGGACAATGTCCGAAAGCACTCGCCAACAGAAGATGGTTTGCATAAACCAATGAAGATGGATAATAGAAGGTATGATAGTTCTATATTCATTGGTAGTGACAATAACCCTTTAGTTTATTTCATTTTCTGTATGATTCAAAAGTTTTAACTTTTCCTCATGGCTGTAAATATGATTTTACTCCTGCTGTGAAATGGTTGGTTTTGATATAAACCAGAAATGTATAAGTAATTTTTAGTTCAATAAAGCCACCCTTAAATTTTTATCAGATTTCTAATAGTCCATTATACTCAATTAATATTGAATTATTTTTCTTAATGGTAGATTTAGAGCTTGGATTTTGCCAAAAGATAAAATGAACTTTAATTTGTGTAGAATTTTTAGTGCAAGGGAACAGAATAAAAAATCTAACTGTCCCAGCCAGGATTCGAACCTGGATCCCCTGCTATCCGGGCCGGTGCATTAGCCACTTATGCTACCGGAACAGGTCAGATAAGTTATTAAATTCCCCGCACTAGTGTCGAGAGTCCAACCTCCGAGGCCGACGAATATATCGCTCACGCTCGGAGGAGCTGACATTGTCAAGCTGTTTAAATGACTCTACTTAATTTATTTTTAATTTTAATTTATGAAAATTAATTTTAGAAGCTACAAGTATTTTACAAAAAAATAAAGTAATCAAAATAAAATTATGTAAAAGAAGAATATATGTAGGTAATTTTTTTGAAAATTAAAAGTGACACGACGATCATTTGAGTTTCATTTCATTGCAAATTGTAATCAATGTATATTTTAATTGTAAACAAGCTTCAATTAGAGCAAAGTACCTTAAGAAATCTTAAAATTGTAATTTATTTCCATCAACAATAAATAGAACCATACCGGTGCATTAGCCACTTATGCTACCGGAACAGGTCAGATAAGTTATTAAATTCCCCGCACTAGTGTCGAGAGTCCAACCTCCGAGGCCGACGAATATATCGCTCACGCTCGGAGGAGCTGACATTGTCAAGCTGTTTAAATGAGGTTGGACTCTCGACACTAGTGCGGGGAATTTAATAACTTATCTGACCTGTTCCGGTAGCATAAGTGGCTAATGCACCGGCCCGGATAGCAGGGGATCCAGGTTCGAATCCTGGCTGGGACAGTTAGATTTTTTATTCTGTTCCCTTGCACTAAAAATTCTCTAAATTTACGTGGGATTAAATACCACAAATTAAATAATATTTATAAATTTAATTTGTGTAATTTTCAAATAAAGTATTGTTGAATTCATTGTCCAAGTGTCAAAGGCAATAAGTTGTAGAGTTTCATAGTTTGAGAAAAATATTAATAGTTTATTTGAAATTTATATTCCTTGGATAGATTTAAATTTATAGACATGAGCATATTTAAAGAAAGTATTTCTGACTGCTTAAAATTAAATATTATTAAAAGTCATAGGGCTTTATTTGTGACTCCTAATGTAACAAAACCTGAAAAGTTTTGTTACATTAGGAGTCACAAATAAAGCTAATTTTAATCACTTTCTTTCATACTTTGTGTGAAATCAGAGTTCATATTTTTTACTGAAATTTTGAATAAAAATTTTCATTCTGAAGCAATAATAGGTTATTTTATTTTATTTTAAGTTTCTTCATTTTTGCAGAGATTATATTGCCCACATTGTATGATTCTTCATAATTTCATCTAATTCATATTTATCACCAACAATTTCTTAATTGAATTGATTAATTTATATTCAGGATACTTAAAGTAGTTATTGAATTCTTCATAAAAGTTGTAAAAAAAAAAAAAAAAAAAAAAAAAAAATTAGATAAGGCATTTCAAGCTTAGTTTTATTTTCAGGTATTTCTATTATAAATTGATTATGTTCTTTTCAAGATTTGAGTTGGAAATTTTCACTAAAGGAGTTCATGAAACCCTTATAAAAGGACCTTTTTACAAACAAATATTTGTATTATTATATCTTTGATATAAAATACAATTAATATTCAAAGTATTTTACTAATAATATTAATTAGAAGACACTTAGTTGTTGATTAGGTGGAATTAAAATTTAGAGTCACTAAGCATTAAACAATTTTTAAAAGTTAATAGACATACAGTAATGTTCAGTAGATTTCCCATGAGCAATAACTATTTCAAAGAGATCTTTAATTATTTTATTCATGAAATATTCTGATGCTAAGTTAGGATTTAAAAATGATCAAGAGATATCAGAATCTATTAATATCATTAGGATGAGGTATGAGTACACTACATACATGATAATTGATTTTTGTCATTTTTGATCCTTTAAGTAAAGTGTTCTGAATCCGAGATAATCTTTCACTACTTCCCTTAATATACTTACTTATATCCTTTATGTTGCTTTGGTGATTTCTCTAATTCGAACCTCATCAAATACTGTTGAATTGGATCTTCATGAAACCAGTCCTCATAGTCCTCTTTTACTTTGGAAGTACGGTAGGTTCCAATAATATTTCAGCTCTATTGAGTGTGATGTTTATAAATCCTTATTTAAGTGCAGGGTGATTGAGTGAGATGAGATGGAGATATCTATGTGTGAGTGGGTCATGTGTCTCAGTTTATAATTTATATTTCAGATTATTATGACTTTTAAATTTAGAACTACAAGGCTTAAACAGAAAATATAAATTTTTTTCATGGCTGTTGATTGTACAAAGTTTATATTTCATAACCGAGAATAGCACAAAATCCAGTTACAGGATGTAAAAATTTCAGTAAAATAAAGCAGGAAGAGTAGAAATATTTTATATAAGAGTAGAAAAAATAGAAAGATTTTATCAATTCTATTTTGGCTAACTTAAATAATTAACAACAACTGGAAGATTTTAATACTTATTTCAACCCTGGGATAAAATTTAACATTTAGTTAAAAGGAGAACTGATTACTCCAAATATAATAAAAATATTTCGATATTTCACAATTTAGAATTTAAAATTAATTTTAATTTATGAAAATTAATTTTAGAAGCTACAAGTATTTTACAAAAAAATAAAGTAATCAAAATAAAATTATGTAAAAGAAGAATATATGTAGGTAATTTTTTTGAAAATTAAAAGTGACACGACGATCATTTGAGTTTCATTTCATTGCAAATTGTAATCAATGTATATTTTAATTGTAAACAAGCTTCAATTAGAGCAAAGTACCTTAAGAAATCTTAAAATTGTAATTTATTTCCATCAACAATAAATAGAACCATACCAGGTATGCAAGTTTAAAATGTCGTTTATTTCTTAAAATATATACACAGTAATTTTAAAAAAAAGTATAATATATTTTATTCAAAGTACTGGCCCTCGCTTTCTACACATTTTGTCCATCTCTCGGGCAATATATGGATACCATTCCAAAAGAATGCTTCATCTTTATTTGAAATCCATTCATCGAGCCATTTTCGTACGTTTTAGAAATTGTTGAAGTGTTGCTCCGCCAATGAGTGTCCCATCGATGAGAAGAGGTGATAATCAGAAGGCGCCAGGTCAGGTGAATACGGCGGGTGGGATAGGAGTTCCCAACCAAGCGAAGAAATCGTTTCCTTAGTCAATCTGGCTGAATGTGCAGGAGCGTTATCATGCTGAAGAATGACTTTGGCGTGCCTGTGAGCCCATTCTGGGCGTTTTTCGATCAATGCGTGACTCAAATTGATCATTTGTTGTCGGTAGCGCTCAGTATTGACTGTTTCGCCGGGCTTGAGAAGCTCGTAGTCGATTTGGTCGATTTTCTCGTTTTTGATCAGTAACATCAAAATCACCACGTTTGAAACGTTGAAACCAACGTTCACATGTCTTGACGGTTGGAGCAAGATCGCCATAAGTCTCAACAAAAATTCGATGACATTCAGATGCCCTTTTCTTTTGATTAAATAAGAAAATCATGACATGCCGCAAATGCTCTTTATTTGGCTTAAAATTAGACATTTTTAACACCAAAGAAAGGTATGATACGTCCACGTAAACGACTTAAAAACAACTGACTTTTGTAAACAAATGACTAACAAACAAAATAGCGTTTAGAGATAAGCAAATCCTTCAATAGGCTAAGAGCGCATTCTATTGGAAAAAAAAGGACATTTTAAACTTGCATACCTGGTAATAATAGGAGAAAACATTATACAAACTTTTGAGGCAGATAGGTTGTTAAAGAGCATTAGGAAAAAAAAATCTTAATTAATAATAAAATATTAAGTTATGATTTATACCTGCCAGGTTCGGAAAACGAGATAAGAACCGGAAGATTGCTAGGTTCTGCAAACATAATTACAGCTCGCAGCTCTTTTAAGCAGAAAGTTACATTTGTAGGATTCCCAACAACATAGTTCTCAAACTCGGTTTGTTGATAGGATAATTCTGTCCGCATCAAGTTAGCATCTGTAAAATTTAATGTTATAAGGTAATCATATGAAATTGATTAATTATTCAGATGAATTACAATAAAATCATTATTAATAATTAAGTTACAATTAGTCTTTTTAATTGTAGTCAGAGAGAGAGTGTGTGATTTATTCATTCTATTATTTCTAAATAAGATCATGGAATGGTCTAAATTATACTTGCCATATACAAATTTTACATTAAACAAAATTAATTTGCCCTGTAATAGGGCAAAATATTCTCAATAAGAAACATGTTTTTTAAGGCTAATAATAATTTAAGGAAATTGAATATATACAATAAAGAATAGTAAAAGACAAAAAATATAAAAGGCTGGAAAATAGCTGATACGAGGCAACCCTAACAAATATAAATGATGTACTTATATGCATTTGTATAAAGGCTTTGAATTTGGCCAACACATGAGTTTGTACTAAACGAATGCTGCAGGCCTCTTGAAAATAATAACTAAGAGCTGCGCTACAGATGATTTGTTTGTCTCTGAAAATTTGCTTTTTCTCAGGGATTAACAAAAATGTGCAGCTAAAATCATCTAGAATAGAGTTACTGCTGGGAGGTCAGATACCTGTTAGTTCACAATAAGGGCTATAATTCAAAATCAGGCAAAGAGAGGGGGGGGGGAGAGCATTCCATCATCTAACCGTTTTTTGATAATCAAGAAAATAAAATTAATATGTAAAAATGTATTAGCACTTTAAGCATGTAAAAATAATTTTATTTCCTGATAGTAACTGCTGCTTAATTAAAAACAATTACCTCTCCTTAATTCTAGATGGTTTTTAATAGTTATCTTTTCTGGAGTAACAGCTAAGTTAACTTCAATTTCTGATTGTCTAAAATTTTTCAAAGCAGCTGCCAGGAACTTGGAGGAAGCACACAACTGGTTTGGGGCCTCTGTAGGAATGGCTGCCTAATTTAATAAAAATTAACTTATTTATAACATTTAAAAAAAAAAACATTGTATAAAATATAACATACATAATAAAATAATGTAATATAATAAATATTCTAATACCTCTAATTGGTCATTTTCAATTACTGGTAGATAATGTTTTTTTACAGAATTGTTAAATTTTAGTTCAAAAATAACTTGTGTGCTCTCAGGTTTTATCCTTATTTCACAATTCTCAACTTGCTTGTCCATCCCATGGGTGCTTTTGAAAACATTAATGCACGACTGGAAGACAAAAAACAAATGAAATATACATATATTTTTTTAATGCAAGCAACCTAATGTAATCATTATTAAATAACTATTCATGAAGTAAATATCATTACCTTCATAGTGACTTTAAAAGATTCTTGGGTTTGGGAAGGGGAAAAACTGTAAGTTGAGAAAAAGCTTCTACACATTCTGAATTCACTGAAAGCACTTTTGGCAGAATTAATTGTTCTCAAAATTAGTTCATCTTCAGTTGAATCTATGTACACTTCATCACCTATCTTTGCTAAAGAGTGTATAGCTCTTGCTAAAACTGAAATTTTAGATATATTAGAACATAATTAATTTTAAGTTTTTAACCAAATTACAAAAAAAAAACAATATTAAATAAATAAAACAATATAATGACTTGAAAGCCGATTGTAGCATCAGTTGAATTAAGTGAAACTTACTTTTAACATTTTGACTTGGAATAATACATTTCATTATGTATTTTAATATAAAAGTAACTTAGAACTAAATAAACTTTATACAAATGTATTTTGTTTATTTATTTTTTATTCGTGTAACCTCCTTTGGCACGTGAAGACCAAAGAGATTCAGCCAATGCACTGCAGCATTGAGGGGTTGTATAGTTAGGTAAGGTCAGGGCATTATTGATCTGCCTTCTAATCCTTCAATTACAGATAAAAATAGTTTTCTTCAAGGTCATTGTTTCTGTCGAATAATACTCATAAATTGAGTTAATTATATTAATTTGACTCTAAACAAGTGTTATTTAAACTTTTTAATAAGGTAAAATATAGGTAAAATCGTTGTTTTGGTAAATAAATTCTTTCATGTTTCAATTAAGTCAGCACTTCCAATACTACATGAATAAAATAATAATGAAAGAAATTGATTTAAAAAAAAGTTTCCTAGGCATAATTATTCAACACAGAGTGAATACATTTTGAAAACAAAAAGGCAACTTTTTATCACATCTATAAATAAATGAATATTTGCTCAAATAGGCGGTGAATTGTTTTTAATAACAAATATTTTGAAAAGTTGATTGATATAGAAGAGCAAGTAGCTAAGGATATTAAAATCGTTTCTCTGAAGGGGGACTGAGCACCATTATTATGTAAACACACACTACGAGTTCCATTCAGCAGCGGATTTAGATACTTTAGTAGATCATGACTTTTGCCAGTGCTTTTTAAGTCTCCTAGATTTTAAAACTCAAAGAGAATGAAACAGAGTAGTTAATGTCCCAGTTTATCCTCTTAATGTTAAAAAAAGTAATAAATTTACATTTTCAAAATTTGCAGCAAAAAATTATTGGAAAATTAAATTTATCTATTACAACCAAGTTTTAGCATATCCAGTATTGTTAAATTTAATGCAAAATTCGAATTAATGTCAAAATATGAAAATACGAAGGAAGTCAGCCCACTGAGAAAATCTTTTTGGAACAGCTGTATATATTCAAATGCGAATTAGTTAGGGCTTCAATGAAATTTTAATGTTTTTAATCATTGACGTTATGATTCAAATACAATAAAGGTTATTTTTGTTTAATGAGAGGGATACATGCTTGTAAATAACCTGACAATAAATTGATAAACGTCGTTATTAAATGTGTGATATAAAATACTAATTTCGAATAGAAATTATCGTGTTTAGACAAGACTATTCAGAACTGATGAACAAGGGTGGGCTCTCGTACGTGCAGTAAGGCATTACTCTAGATTTTTTTACTACTGCCTTGTTTATTTGTAAAAAGTGATATACAGAATTTTTGCTATGAATAGCAGTGAGTGTGCTATGGCGGTGTGAGTGTAATGTATACCCCACCTATAGCGACCCTTATAACCGTAGATATGTGCAGGTTATGGTGACAGTTTGTCTTCGGACTCTGTACTCCGAGGAGCATTACATATGAAGTAACCTGTGGGGCATAACCGGCGTAAAGCAGCGCTCCAGTGGGAGAGGAGCTTTATTTATATGTTATGCGGGTTAGCATCCTTCCTGCTATTAAGATTACAAATATACTCACTTCTATCTCATTTCAGCAAATTTCCTGTAAGGAGAGCTGTTCACATTGGTCCATGGTGCGAATATGAAATGATTTATTCAGCTCTTCATTGACTCTGCTAGAAAAAAAATATGATACATTAAAAAAAAAAAAAAAATATGATACATTAAAAAAGAAAAAAAACATTGGCAGAAAATTTATGTTGGGGTTCGGTCATGATTTATGCAAAAAATGCAATTTAAAAGAAATGTATTTTTTGGATCAACCCTGACCGAAACCCAACAAAAATTCTCTACTGATAATCTCTGCAGTCAAAAAATCTCCAATTGAAAAAAAAAAAAAANAAAAAAAAAATATATATATATATATATATATATATATATATATATATATATATTTGTGTGTGTGCTTTGAAATAAAGATTTTAGTTGTGGTATTTAATCCCATGTTAAATTTTATACAAGAAATGCCCTTGCATATATATGTGTGTGTGTGTGTGTGTCATCAAGCGCTGTTGTACATGCAATTTTTAAAATAGAGAGATTATTTTCAGTATTTAGGCTAATTTTTTCCTAACTTATTGTAAGATGAGTATGTAGGATGAAATTAGTCAAGAGGGTTAGAGAAATACCAAATTAAAAAAACGACGTCTTCTTTATTGTTGAAATACAAAAAAAAAAAAAAAAATAAATAAATAAATAAAGAAAAAGATATAAGATGAGATCATTTTAAAATACAGAAAAGAAAAATTTGTTATATCAGCATTCTATAGCATACCAAACCATTGAATAAATTAATTTTTTGATAAAATCAGATGAGGGAGAGGGATGGGTTTTAGGGAAGGTCAAAATTTATAATCTGCCAAAATGAATTATCATGATACCATAATTATAATTTCAATTAGAAAATATTTATGGGCCAGAATAAATTTAATTTTCTAATACTAATGTACTATATATATCTACATATTTTAATGTTTACTAAAAAAGATAATTACAATTATAACTACTGGAGGATGGGCCCCAGTCTTCTATCTTACCGACTAGCTAGGCCAAGTGCACTTACCTTTCACACATATTGCCATCTCTTACTTCTAATACATAATGCCTCATTTACTTTTTTAGATTTCCATACTCAATGAGAAATTTCAAAACATAATGTTTTTTACCCAATAAATTGTTAAATAATAAATAAACAATATTTATTTTAAAATTTTAGTTATTTATATTTAGACAATTTAGGAAAAAAACTCTTGAAAATGTAACGTAAAAAACTCTGATTCATAGGAATAATTTCAAGGAAGCAGATTTCCCATGTTTATTACCGTTGGACATGAATAAAAGTAAATGGCTTATTTGATCTTGCAATCTGAAGAAAGAAAAACAAGTTGTACAGGCAAGTTCTTCAAGGCTGGATCTAGAATGTTCAGGATGGATGAGTGGGTGAAGTACTCAAACTTAGTAATTATATTCCTACATATTTTTTTTTTTTTTTTT
>KZ809783.1:44391-61963 GCA_000696205.2 Oncopeltus fasciatus
GAAATGCTAGGCAGTGGCTATTTTATAATATATATACATATATAGTACATCAAGCAGAACCTGTGTAAATGAAACGAATTTCTCAATATTTAGTTGATGGATTTAAAGTTGATGAGTATTTGGACTTCAATGTAATAATGTAATTCTATAGACTTATATACACTTATTAATAAACAAATATGGGTTCAGTTCCAAAGTTCTTGACTAAATTTTATCCTCGCGGCAAAGGAAAAACATTTATTTGATACTCCCACTTGGCAAAGGGGGTATTCCTCTTCTCTTTTGTTGTGATTTTGCAGAATAACGTATATCTTGTCTTGTTTTGATTTGACAGCTACATGCCGAATTTATATAAGATATACTGAAAAGTATGGCCTGTAGAGTGTTGACACACACACACACAGGTCATTATGTTATGACTATCATTTTTGATGCCTAGATGCCTAGTATATAGAATTGGAGAACATTTTGAAAAAACATTTCAAAAAATCTGTGACGAGAATAACCTCAGAGGCTTAATTCCTTTATAATTTGCTAAAAATTAAACACGTATAATATGTTAAGAATGTATAGAGCTATGGGGCACAGGACAAAGTGTGTGAGAGTAAATAATTGTAGGCACCTGATTTTAAAAAAAATTGTACCTAAGTAAGTTTGGGAGTTCTCAGGGGGAAATAGGGGATTCTATTGGTCTTACTCTGACAAAAAACAATAAAGCCTACGTTATTTATTTTCATTGATTAGTCCGTTTATTTAATAATTCAAACAAAACGAAAAAGAAAAATATAAATAATTTCGGATAATATCGCTAATATTATAATAAGCGCTCGAACAGCTAATACATTATTTTACTGAAAAATATTTATTTATTACACTTATATTAATAAATATCTTTCAAGTTTATCACAGAGAAGATATATACAAAAAAATAAACAAACATTAAAACAATAAATAAACATCACTTAGCGGGGAGAAAGGGAGTATTGACCCCACTTCTAATACGTTTAGGCGTCGAGGCCAAAGAGGTTACGAGGTCATCTACATTTTAGTCTTCGGAGAGGGTTGTAAGGATTGTAGTCCGACGACAGAGATTGGGCATATGGATTTGTGTGAAATTGCTGTGGATTCTTGCTGTGGAAGAGCTTGAAATGGGTGGAGATAAGGTCTTGGACGAAAGGAATATTAAAGTCATGATGAAGGGTTGAGTTGGATACATATTTTAGGGCATTAGCAATTAATCTTAGGATTTTGGACTGAAAGGATTGTATTCAATGGATATTGGAAGGCTTAGCAGCACCCGAGTTCTGCACTGTAAGTCCTGATTGGTCGTATTATGGTCTTGTAGATGGTCAGTTTTTTTTTTTTTTTTTTGTTAGCGCCTGTTTTAAGTCTGCTAAAACTGAGCATATTTCTCGTGGCCGACGGTTTTCAAAAACTTCTAAAGCATTTTTTATTATCGTGTTTTTTTTCCCTTACATATATTTTTCTTATATATCCTTCATCTCGTTATTAATATAATCAATTCAAAAGTAATCCTTACTTATAATAATGCTGCTGCGTATTGGACATTTTTTCGATTTTTTCCAACATATATTGCGGTTCCCTGTCCATCTTAAAACTTGAAAATCCTAAATTAGAGTTGCTATTACAATTATTTTTTCTCGATTAAAGAAAATCCTTTCCTTGTTATTTAGGAAATAATAAAACAATATGAATCATTCATTATATCTCATCTACTAAATTAATGAATTCACCCAACCTATTTCACTATATTAATGAATATTTCAATACAACTTTACTCTATCAATATTTTTGATCGATGGCAAATATTGATTTAGATCCTCTGTATAATTTCTAAAAAACAACTTAAGTTATTTTAGATTATTCCTTGTATGTATATTATAAAGGTCTTGAATGACCGGTGCTTGGGGAACGAATTCTATTTTAATTGTGGTGTTGGCGGGATTGACTACAATATGTATTGTCTGAAATGTTTTACTAATGGGGCTAGTGGAGAAGGCTGTTGTTGTCCCAAACAACAATGAGATCTTGTCAAGGTTGGAGAGCTGTTGTGTGGGGCCAGGTGAAGAGTCAGCTGCTTCCTGGCGGCTCCTCCTTTGTCACGGCCTTGGTATGAGGCACTACCTGTATTCCTACTTCCCAATCAGCTGTTAACCACACACTCAAATATACCAGTAAACAGCTGATTGGGGGAGAGGGGGGCGCCGGGGTAGCTCATGAGAGCCGTTCGGGTCTCGCAATCTTGACGCTGCGGGTTCGAATCCCGCCTACGACAGGCCTTTATTTATTAGTAAAAGCATGTCCTGAGCCATGGATCTTTAAATTGGGATGGCAACCTGTAGATAGCCCTTCCTCCATGACCCTTAGTGGTTAAATGGGAGGCTAACACTAACTAAAAAAAAACAAAAAAAAAAAAAAACACGCTGAGAAACACAAAGCTGCAAGTGTGAGCATGCACCGTTGATGAATGTCAAATGCGTTTGTAATTTCAACATAAATTATGTCCCAGTCACTGAATTGTCAGCTGTGTTTATTCACTCTTGAACAACTGGGTAACTAGGAAGGATATTTTATTCATAGATTTTCCTTCCGGTCCTCGAAAAAATGTGTGTTATACCTTGCATTCGCACATTCTGCGATTTCTTTTTTAGGGCTGAATGGAGAGTCTATCAACTATAAATAACATCAAAGCCTGGTAACCTAATAACAAAACAACAATACCTAACAAACCTAATTACCTAAGAACATACAACCAGCAAATGCGTAACAATCTGACAACCCTAACAACCAGAATTGACAATCAATACCTAACAATCTAACTACTATAGCTGACAACCTTTAATTAGCAACAATACCTTAAAAAATTCCTAATATTCTCCTGATTATACCTGAAAACATATGCTAATCAACAATGCCGGACAACTTACAATTTTGCCTAACTAAAAACTAACAATCACCCAGGAACAATACTTTAAAAATACCTAACAGTGAAACAATTATAATTAATTACAAACTAAAAATTACACATAATACAATAATACCAAACGACCTTACAAAACTCTCATCCTCCATCAAGCCAGGATGAATCCATTAAGCAGGAAGAAAAAAACTCCTTTACGACACGGTCAAGCCCGGAGGAAGAGAATCTATAAATATTTCTGGGGACCGTGTTTGCCAAAATGAGCTTTTATTGTTAAACACGCTGAATAAATTATTACACTTTCAAGAATTAGTAAAAAAGGGGGTTAGCGAATAGTTTATAACACAGCATGAATAAATTCTCTCGCTGTATCCTTTGATAACGATCTTCAAACGTGTTTGATAACAATTGTTAATTGTAGGGACAATAGTAGAAATAATCTCTGCACATTCTGACAGACTGCAGGGTCTGAGGCATTAACAATTTCTGCTTGCCTTTACAATACACCAAGACCAGCCATGCTCGTAACGTAATGCGAATTCTTCAGAAGTAAAGCTTCTGGGACAAATCACGTCCCTCTAATCTGCTCATCCCGGTCAAATTTGTCAAAGCCTCTCTACTTGGTTAGCCATCATGCCTTCAAATTTAAAACCAATGGTCAAAAGATCTTTTCCATAAATTTCAACATGTATAATGCTAGATAATGAATGATTTAGAAATGCTAGGCAGTGACTACTTTCCATTATTTTAACTAAAACCTGTGAATTATACTTGAGGGAATAGACTTATACAATGATCATTATATATATTGTAAAAATTTTTAAAAAGATAAGTGAAATATATTTTAAAAACTCAATGCCCCTACATGGTTAGGAATTCGAAATGTTACGAAAAATACTTAATTTTTAAGATTTATAAAATTAATAATTAATTATAAACATATATACAAATGTGTGTGTTTGTGTGTGTGCGTATATGGGTATTTGGAGAGCTTAAATAGGTAATGAGTGACAATATTATCTTGATGAGAGACTTAAGTAGCTAGCTTCTGGTGAAGGCGAGATTAAATGCTTTGTGTACAAAATAAATATTTTTGAGAAAACAAAAAAGTCATTTTTATTAAAATACATTTTAATAGAAATTCTCCTTAAACAGTAATTTTTAAATTTATTAATGTTATAACTCATTATATGTTTATAAATAGTTATGAAAGTTGACTAAAATGATATTTTCCGCGAAGGAAACAAGCGTTTAAATGACGGTCATATTAACTTGTTTTTGACACAGTTTTAATTTGTTACTAAACTTAATGAAGTTACAATTTCTATTTTCTCTGTCCAATGATGCAAGGGCTAGGTGGAAAAAAAAAGTTGCATAAATATTTGTTTAGTCATTTTTCTAAATATACAACTCATTCAAACACATAAGCATACGAGTGGTGAGTTGTATTCATAAGATAATTGCTCATCACTTACAGTTAGTATAAAGCAAATACTATCATTTTGTAACACTCATAGTGCGATTGGAGCAGTGATAATTCACTTTCAAGATGATAATTGATAGCCACGTAACAAGAGTTATCACATACAGTTGCTATATCTGATCCGTATTGTGTCTCTTTGTTACTATGGCTATTTGTTTGGGGTTTTCTCGTCTTATCTGGGAAATCACCGCATTCACTGTTTCGTATTTTCTTTGCCACAAATAGATATGTGGGACGTAGGAGATTTAGCTGTGCATGTACGCTTCCTTGAAGGCTGACATGGTTATGATTAAATTACCCTATTTGATCTTTCAAGGCGAAATGATCAACGGGAAGAAAACGTTAACTGACTATTTGGGGGGAGAGTGGGTGGATATATCAGAACTTATTTAAAAGTTTTATTTTTGAATTTTTAAAAGTATTTTACACAATATGAGTTATTCGTTAGTTCTAATGGAGAGTTTTGACCGTAGAGATTATTAGTAGAGAATTTTTGTTGGGGTTCGGTCAAGGTCGATCCATAAAATGACTGATGTGTCAAGTATATTGTCCACGATAGCCTTGAAGATGGCTCACAATTTAAGCCGAAAAATTAGCAGAACTTTTTTTTAAATTGTATTTTTTTATTTAAACCATTCTTGACTGAATCCAACAAAAATTCTCTACTAATTTCGTTAGTACTAGTAGAATAGATTTCAAAAAATATAACTTTACTATTTATACAAATTTGTTTTTATAATCAGGCTAAAATGAAATTATTAACGATCTTATAACTTCGTATTCTTATAAATCGCTTTTTAAATTCTTCAGTTTCAGACTTTATATACTTGATTTAATACTGACTCACAGAAAGGAGACCAAATGCCAAATAACATTTCTAAATAGGCTGTATAAAAATTCTAATTATTCTCCTCTAAGTATTTCTTGCTTTTGATTATTCTTTAAAAAATATATAGAACAATAATGTTAGAATATTTCACTTTGGAACTCATTTAGCACTCTATATAAGAAGCTTAAATGTCTAATTTTATTTTATTACTTTTTTTTAAATAAAAATTGGTTTATTTGAGGAAATTTTAATGAAATTTGTTCGTTTATTGTATAGTTCATTTTTGAATTTTTTTAAGTTGTAAAGTGGCTATAATTTTTCAGACATTTAGAATTAATAACTGAAAACAGCGAAACGGAATTGATTTCGGATTACACAACTTCAAAGCAGAGAACTAAGGCTAATTGTATATACTCATTTGAAAAACAATTATTTTCGGTATTTAATGTATCATATTACTAATATATATATTTAACAGCATAAAACATTATTTTTGGTTATATTTCTTAGCACTCAGGAGGGCTACTAATTTCCAACTTTCTAAATTAAAAAAAAACACTTACACTTTATGACCATAAAAAAGAAGAGGTCATATCTATCAAGGCTGACAGATAAATTTTACAATGCTTGATAATACAAATATCGCGTTTGATAAAAAAGGTACAAAACAAAAATGTGCGGTAAAGTGTAAATGGTCTGTGGTGTAGTACTGCTTATCGTTATCAATTTAGATAAAAGTTTTTTTGGTATATTGTAAAAAACGAAAAGGCCTATTATTCCCTTTGTATTGTCAATTAACGACATCATCACTGTAAAGTTGTCCCCTTAACATGTCTCTTTGTTACTATGGCTATTTGTTTGGGGTTTTCTCGTCTTATCTGAGAAATCACCGCATTCACTGTTTCGTATTTTCTTTGCCACAAATAGATATTATATAGAAATAGATCGAGACGTAGGAGATTTAGCTGTGCATGTACGCTTCCTTGAAGGCTGACATGGTTATGATTAAATTACCCTATTTGATCTTTCAAGGCGAAATGATCAACGGGAAGAAAACGTTAACTGACTATTTGGGGGGAGAGTGGGTGGATATATCAGAACTTATTTAAAAGTTTTATTTTTGAATTTTTAAAAGTATTTTACACAATATGAGTTATTCGTTAGTTCTAATGGAGAGTTTTGACCGTAGAGATTATTAGTAGAGAATTTTTGTTGGGGTTCGGTCAAGGTCGATCCATAAAATGACTGATGTGTCAAGTATATTGTCCACGATAGCCTTGAAGATGGCTCACAATTTAAGCCGAAAAATTAGCAGAACTTTTTTTTAAATTGTATTTTTTTATTTAAACCATTCTTGACTGAATCCAACAAAAATTCTCTACTAATTTCGTTAGTACTAGTAGAATAGATTTCAAAAAATATAACTTTACTATTTATACAAATTTGTTTTTATAATCAGGCTAAAATGAAATTATTAACGATCTTATAACTTCGTATTCTTATAAATCGCTTTTTAAATTCTTCAGTTTCAGACTTTATATACTTGATTTAATACTGATTCACAGAAAAGAGACCAAATGCCAAATAACATTTCTAAATAGGCTGTATAAAAATTCTAATTATTCTCCTCTAAGTATTTCTTGCTTTTGATTATTCTTTAAAAAATATATAGAACAATAATGTTAGAATATTTCACTTTGGAACTCATTCAGCACTCTATATAAGAAGCTTAAATGTCGAATTTTATTTTATTACTTTTTTTTAAATAAAAATTGGTTTATTTGAGGAAATTTTAATGAAATTTGTTCGTTTATTGTATAGTTCATTTTTGAATTTTTTTAAGTGGCTATAATTTTTCAGACATTTAGAATTAATAACTGAAAACAGCGAAACGGAATTGATTTCGGATTACACAACTTCAAAGCAGAGAACTAAGGCTAATTGTATATACTCATTTGAAAAACAATTATTTTCGGTATTTAATGTATCATATTACTAATATATATTTAACAGCATGACACTTTATTCTTGGTTATATTTCTTAGCACTCAGGAGGGCTACTAATTTCCAACTTTCTAAATTAAAAAAAAACACTTACACTTTATGACCATAAAAAAGAAGAGGTCATATCTATCAAGGCTGACAGATAAATTTTACAATGCTTGATAATACAAATATCGCGTTTGATAAAAAAGGTACAAAACAAAAATGTGCGGTAAAGTGTAAATGGTCTGTGGTGTAGTACTGCTTATCGTTATCAATTTAGATAAAAGTTTTTTTGGTATATTGTAAAAAACGAAAAGGCCTATTATTCCCTTTGTATTGTCAATAACGACATCGTAACTATAAAGTGATTGTCTCCTTAACAGGATACCGATCCATTCAAAACAGAAACATACTTTAAATTGAAATCATGATGATACTTGTGGTATAGTAATCCCACACTTCATTATTTATTCGAATCGTACAGGGAGTAATGAAGTATGGAATTACTTTAGCACAATTCTCATCATTATTTGAATGTCAGGTTGTAGCCCTTTGCCAAAACGAGAGTCTAATAAATATCCAGTAATTTTAGCCCCGCCTAGTACAAGACGATATATTGGTCAGACTCGGAGTGAAGTGAAGAGCGGGAACTAAAAATTATTCCACACCCTCGGTGGTGTAGTTGGTTAACGCACCCACCCGTGTTCGATCCCCGGCTAAGTTAGAGAATTTTCTTTTCTAACTTCCTGTACGATTTAAATAAATACTTTAAACTGATTATTAGTTCCGTTTATGAACACTCAGACTGCGCGTTTTGCAATAAATTTCAAATAAATTAGAAGCAGCATTGGGGCATGCTGAAGTAAAATATTTTATGAATATTTGTTAAAAATTGGTCTTATATTTATCGATATGCGTAAGGTTTACAACTGTTTTAGTTGTGAGAATGTCTACCGGTTTTATCTCAAACTACATCTTTGAAATCGCCTGTGACCACAANTCATAATAGATTAGTACAATAAATAGAAGGGATTAAAATAAAAAAATCTTAATATCTCAGCCAGGACTCGAACCCGGATCTCCTGCTTTCCGGGCAAGCATGCTTCCTTTACACCACCAAGGGTAGCCAGATGATTCAATCTACTCCCTGCACTTTACTCAGTTTAGACACGTCTAAACCTCCGAAATAAGACGAATATATCGTCTTATGTTCGAAGGGGCTAACATTGTCAGTTATTAGTTCGACTCTCTTTTTCTTTTTTTGCTTTTATTTCTTAATTTCATTATTGTATAAAATTAATGTGGGATTAAATACCACAACCAATACAGTACTTACATAATAGATTAGTTTTAAAAATAATTTTACGGTCGTCAGAAGTATTTACCGTTTCTTCTTCCGGGTTGGACCGTGTCAAATTGGTGATATTTGCCGAGCTTTCGCACATCATGTGATGGCTTCTTCAGGGCTGAAAAGAGAATGAGAGTTGTAAAGGAGAGATTTTTAAAATCCAGGTGGTATATAATTACCATGTTTTATACACCAGGTGGTGTATTTAAGGTAATCAAAATGCTTACTTTAGTTCCTTGACTAGCCTTCTAAAAATGTCTTCAATTATTCATCGATCCTAAAGTAGAGACCAGAATAGTTCATATCACCTTATTCAAGGACCACATATTCTTCTTCTTCCGGTCGGCCTATTCCGAGCCTTAGCCAGTTCGCCAATTATGTACATTCTTCTCTATCAATCTGGAAGATGAACGTCCACAACTAACCCCAGTTCCTGCGTGACGGGCCATAACACGCTTGTATAATTTGTATGATCCGTCTTGTACATGTAGAATATACAATACATGTATATCATGGTCCATGAAGCGTAAGTTAAAAAAAAATTAACTATGTAATCGAAAAGAATAATTGTTATTAAAGTAATGTTTTTATGTACGAAATGCGTATAAATTCGTATAGAACAACTATCTCTACGAGACTGAGAAACGTATCTTTAAAAGTTAAAAATCTCAGACAATTAAATAAAACCTTAGTATGACCTCCTTCATTGGAGGATAATGACGAAATAATTCGAAAACAATTATTTTTATTATGCAAATAATGAAATTAAAATGACCTTAGAAGTGTCTTCCTAACCGGCACTTTTGTATAGATAAGAATTTAATTAATACGGATCGAAAATGTTTTGTATATTTCAATGACTCCATAGAGGCTGCGTAAAATTGGTGTTTTTCATTAAAGTTGGACATAAATAAGTGTTAATAAGTAAATCATTAATTTAAATTTACAGCTGGAAGAGGCCATGAGAGTATAAAATAAAATAGTTAAGGCTCACTCCACACTCTCTGAGATTATAATGTGAGGAAATCGAACAATGTTCGAAGTTATTTTCTTAGATATATTCTTTAATATGCCTTTTTATGTATGAATCAAATGAAGAATCAACGAAGATCCAACGGGCAATCTACTAAATTTCTTTAAACATTTATGGGGCAGCAACATGTATATATATGTGTATATATAATATGAAACACTCGCGGCTGCGATATATCAAATAAATAAGAACAGGAGGGAGAAATAGTGTTGTGAACAGACGAAAACAAAATACTGATTGTAATTTTTTCTTTTTGTGTATTCACTACACTCTTACTCCCTCCTGATCTTAGTAATTGTACATATAGGGAAGTTTAAATAATATTGGTAAGAATTTATTTGTGAAAACATGAAAATAATTATCTCCTTATTAATAAATGTGAATTCTAAAAAAGTCCGCCATCCGTCCCGTAGGTACTACGGAGTCTAAACAGATTTCCCATGCTATAAAAATATAAATTAAATTTTTAAATTAATAATTTACTTCATGGATTTACAAAGAAAAACGTAAATATTGAGTTTTATATCTATATTAAAAAAAAATAAGAGAGCCTTCCTCAAAATTGATTTCCTAGGCTGCTATTATGAAAGTTTCTGTAAAAAAATATTGAATTAGTTTTAGTTAAAAAAAAAAAAAAAATTGAGAGTGGTGTCATTGGTCACCTTCTCTCCTCATGTGATTGACATTGAATGTCATTTTTAATTTCATTGTGATCAAATTACAAAATATTTTTATTTAACAGAATGTAATGTAAATAAATAAAAGTTAAAAAAAAGAAAGTTTTCCAATAAATTTAGTAATTCAAATGTTTAAATAGATATTTTGTTACCTAGAGTACTTTAAATTATTTCAATTTAATTTTTATTACTTAATACATTTCATAATTTAATTAAAAAAATTGTATTTGGAAATTTGATAGTTCTTCTNTCCATAGAGGCTGCGTAAAATTGGTGTTTTTCATTAAAGTTGGACATAAATAAGTGTTAATAAGTAAATCATTAATTTAAATTTACAGCTGGAAGAGGCCATGAGAGTATAAAATAAAATAGTTAAGGCTCACTCCACACTCTCTGAGATTATAATGTGAGGAAATCGAACAATGTTTATAACACATTCAGAAGTTCAATGCCAATATTGTGCCTAGATAAGTACACAATACTGCATTACTCATATGATGATTCATGCGTTAATATTAGAAAGATCATCTGGTCAAACTGACTGGATTGAAGGTGAAGTCGACGGCTACCTTTGCCAGCTCTGGCTCCCCATTGGCTGGGCCTTGCACTCGGTCACGGGTGCACCGAGGTATGACTAAGATGAATTCAGATCTCGGCCAAGGGGAGGTCTGCCGTGACGTCACAGATACCCGGCCAGTGATCATATTCCACTATCGGTTTCCAATTAGTCAGCCTTTAACGATTTCAGTCCGATGATTTTAAAATGGTCGTAAATATCCGCCCTGATGAATCGAATACTCTAAAAATTCCAAATAATCTCTCACAAGCAATGAAATAAATTATCAATTTTTTATTTAATGAAATATAGGTAATCAACTTAGTTTAGACTGTTACTGCGATTGGGATTTTTGAATTTGAAGTTATTGATTATTGTTGTCCCATTGAATAAATATTTTTGGGGGGTACCGAATTAGACAGGGATGATCATTTTAAATCTCCCAAGCCTGGCATTGTGGGTTCGACTCTTAAATCTAAAGTATTTTTTTAACAATGGGAATCAAAAATATGGCGGTTACCTCTAGATAACCTCTACTTTCTTGACATTGAGTAGTTGAACGGGAATTAGAAAAAGAAATTTTTAATTTTCTTAATTTAAATTGTTGGGGTACAGGTTTTAGACAGTAATTATGAATAAAAGTTTTATAAAATTATTCATGTGTACCATTATAGCTTAAATCATCAAATTTACGCAAGAGTGGAGAAATTTAATCTATAAAACTCTAATACATGTCTTTGTTTTCTATTCATTGCATTCACTTCAATAAATGTTATATTAATTTTTTTTTTTTTTTTTTTGGCAGGTATTTTAATTGGCTAAAGTGCCTTAATATTTAAGATAACGCTATTTTATTTAGACATAATTGTCTCATTTTATTATCTATATTGGAATAATATTTGAAAAAAAAATTATTTCAAGCTTCTTGATCCTTCCTTAATAAAATTTTGCTGGAAATTTGTAACTGACTGTTATAATTGTAAATCTATGTTTTATTTATTAAGTTTTATTATATATTATTGCAATAATATCCATTTTGATTATTGTTTAAGCAGTGGATATTCATTTCGTATATATCTATTTCTTCAATGAATGAACATTGACAAAGCGGTATAATACAATTAAAGTAATGTATATTTAAACATTACATCAGGCATTTGTCATCGCATTTATTCGAAGAATAAAATCATATTGATGTATTGACTTATTTTGTGAATATATTGTGAAATGTTAGCGAAAATATAATAAATTGATGTCGTATTTCAGGGTTATTATATTAATAACGCAAATTGCTAAATAAGCTAAGTGCTTGTCTGATTAATAACCCAAGTGTACATATTGGTTCAAGCAGCCAATATTGCTAATGTATAGTCATCTTCCTGGATTTCTTCGGCACAAAAATATTTATGTCTTACACACACACACACACATATAAATATATACTCTCATTAAATTTATTATTAACTATTAAATTAGTTAATAATTCATATGCATCTCCCACATAACGGCATAGCGGAGATTTTTTTTTTGTTAGAAGTATGTTAACTTGCGAAGATACAAGAGTTTTCCGTTTTTTATACTAATACATATGTTTTATAATAAGAAGAAGTACATAATAAAAGTTTCTTTGAATAATTAAATATATAATAAATAACTTTACCCATTCAAGCTATCAAACTGAATTTAAACAATGCCAAATTTTGTCCTTATGTAGGGTTTCACTTTGTGAAAATCGCCAATAACTTAAGGGATTGTGAGATAGGAGTCTAGATATAAGGATGGAGCTAAAAAAACGGAGAGATGGGAGTCAAATGGATCCATAGAGATATGGAATAGATGTGGAAATACCTGATGCTTTAGAGCGTTAGAGAGAAAGTTACTGATCTTGACGTGTTGGAAGAAAGTACTTTTATGGACAAGAGTTGGAAGAAAGATAGTCCAGGGTAAAGTAATAGACTTGATAATACAGCATACCACGAGAGAGTTATGAACAAAGGAGTTGAATAGGGAGTAAGAATTGGAGTATAGGAGGTAGGGTAAGATAATAGATGATAAGAGTTAGGGTGAAGGACATTGATTTTCTGTATTACTCTGAAGATATTGCATACGAAGCGAGCCGGTGGGGCGAAATAAATGCATGAAATACTGGAAATGTTGCCAAGAGAAGCAGGAGTTGGAAGCTGCTAGTTAGGGATAGGCAGAAGCATACACAGATGACGATAGAGAAACATATGAGCAAGAAGACTATAGAGACGAGGGGATAGTGAATGAGGAGTAACATATAAGAATGTGGTTGATAGAGAGACAGAAAGAGTTGGTTTTTCTTTAGAGAGGTAGGAGCTATATTAAGTATTAGGAAGACAAGAAGATAAGAGGTAGAAAGGTAGAAGTTATAGAGTCAGAGATAAATGAGCTGAAGAGATAGAGGCTGAATACAAAGAGAGTTTGGAAAATGAAAAGAGATACGGAGCATTGGAAACTGGTGGCGAGAGAAGGATTAACCCAATATCATAATCTGCCCGACATACAGTCTGCCGAGGATATGTGGTCGTTCTGAAGATAAGAGGTAGAGAGGTAGGAGCTACAGAGTTAGAGATAAAATGAGCTGAAGAGACAGAAGCTGAGTACACTGAGAGTTTGGAAAATGGAAAGAGATACGGAGGTATTGGAAACTGGTGGCGAGAGAAGGATTAACCCAATATCATAATCTGCCCGACATACAGTCTGCCGAGGATATGTGGTCGTTCTGAAGAAATTCTCAGCTTCACTGACATTTTGCCGGAATTCTAAAAGCCCATTTACAAATGTCTGTGGCTTTACATTCGAGAATAGGAGTGTATTGTATGACATCACTCATCACGTAACAAATAAAACTATTACAGAATGATAAGAAGTGAATGTATAAATATTTATGAAGGACCTAATAAAAGGTAAATTATTTCTGGTTACATTTTGGTTGATATAAGTGTACCGTTAAATTAATTTTTTTTAACTGAAGCTTTAAATGTAATTAAATAAAAGGCTAAATTAATTTATCTATCTACCAATTGAATTTGTCACCATCGCATTCACCCCTAGTTCAGAGAAAGCTATTATTTGTCGGTAAAACTTGTCCAGGGCGGGATTTGAACCTCAGCTTGAGGATTTCGAGACCCGAACGAATCGAGATACTCTGGCGCCCCATCAATAAGTTTTAATGATGAATCTTATTCAATGACACGAATTGAGTAAATCATTATATTATGCTTTACATCCGAAGTTCCGTTATCTCTATAATGCTCTGTCGTTTCTGAATTTATTTTTTCGAATATAACTCGTGCTGAATATTATATTTAAATAATTACTTAGTAAATTAATATGTGGGTAAATAAATACGTACTAAATAAGGCAATAGGACAGAAGACTTAATTTTGTTGTGGAACGCTGAAGTCCCTTGATAGATGTGCGATAAGCGACAATCAACGATATAGCTCTACATTTCGAACTATCGCTTGTAAAAAAACAAACAAATAAAAACTATTTTTAATCGTTCTTTAGATTACAGGTTAATACTCATGAATACTATTAATAATAACCATATTTTTATTTAATTTAAATTTAAATGAATAAATAAAATAAATTATTTAAATACCGCATGAAAATAAAGGCTGTGAAAAAAATAAGTACTGGATCCTTAACTTTATTTTAAAAGTAATTACATAAAACCTATTTTAAGAGTTATTTCACATAAACCACAACTGCATTGGTTCAATTTCGATATCTATCTTTATGACTTCATAATTTGATGTTATCTTTATTATGTATTATCACGTCTGAATCCATCCTTCCTCCCCTCCCCACTCACCCAAACAGAGATTATAACTCATGCATACATTTTACTTAAATAGAACATTGATCCTATTGAGATTATTGATATGAATAATACATATTCAATATATTTTTACGAAAATTATTTTCTGCTATTTAATATTATACTATTGATAAAGGAAACAAACATTTTCTGAAAATTTCATTGTTTTTTTATTTATTTTTCATTTAGCTACATTACAGAGATTAGTAGGGGTTCCCATGTTACAATAGACCATAACTCAAGACTTCAAAATTAAAAACATTTTTTTTTAAAACTAAAAAAAATCAAAAAACCCAATAGATCTTTAATGTCAGCTTTAATATGTGTAGGATAGTTAATGAAACCAGATCTCCCTGATCCAAATCAATCCTACTATTTTCGTAAACTACTTATCTGTAATTTAGAGAAATCAATCATTAATTTCAGGCAATTCATAAGGTAAATTATCTCAACGAACGACTGACCGATTATACATGAACTATAAAGTATTTACTGACAAATGATACATTATTTGTTTTTAATAAAAGTAATTCTGAAGTAATTATAAGTCAAGTTGGGCAAAGTAATGCAAATGTATTGCCCCAGCTGCCCACTCACAGAAGAGGACCATTAGGATTTAGAAAAAGAAAAAATACATTACTTTCAATTTTACATTTAATAATGATTCCTGTAGGTGAAAACCGCCAATAACTTAAGGGATTGTGAGATAGGAGTCTAGATATAAGGATGGAGCTAAAAAAACGGAGAGATGGGAGTCAGATGGATCCATAGAGATATGGAATAGATGTGGAAATACCTGATGCTTTAGAGCGTTAGAGAGAAAGTTACTGATCTTGACGTGTTGGAAGAAAGTACTTTTATGGACAAGAGTTGGAAGAAAGATAGTCCAGGGTAAAGTAATANAAATCAAGAAAGTTTATTTTCAGCAAGAAGTAGAATATAGTTATTTATTTCCTACTAGACTAGCAATCATTTGTGTATTTAAATGTTAGTTATTAGTGCAATAATTAGTTTATTTTATGTTGAATTTTATTGGGATAAACATGAAATTATTATCTAAACAAACAGAATTATTTAACTTTAAACGAAAGATTAAAAACTTTAGAAAGCATACACATCTGCCAATATGTGGATGCCAATGAATTTGAAAAAAAAAAATTATAAAAGTATGACAACAGCTGTAAAATCAAATTTGTGTGCCATTGCAGGTACCTGATTATATAATTAGCCATACCAATAGACTACCTATTCTAACCACACATGGTACTGGATAAACTTTTGTTTCTTGCCCAGGGCTCGAATCCATAGAACAACTTCTGGACAATAAACAGATCCCCTCGCTAACACGGCAAAATTACTGTTATCCGTCTTAGTATTATAATTATTTGTTCTCGATGCAAAAATCTATTAACTATAAAAAGGAATCCACGGATTTAACCACGTCATAATCGTAATCAAGCTAAGTTAGGCGCCGAGAAAACAAGTTTTTTTTCGAAGAAGCTTATTTCTCGAAAGGTATCTTAATCTAGTGAATTCCCCCCCAAAACAAGATTATTTCAGAACAGATCTTTATCGCACCCTTATTAATTTTTTCCAAGCTATACACGTAGCTTAGAAAAAAAATCCATTAGCTGATATATTGGAACCATTCATGAAAATTGTTGATTCCCTGGGAAACTGATGTAATCTGATAAATTAGAAGAAATGGCAGAGTTGGCTAATATAAGTATTTCCAAACATGTCCTTAGCCATTGTGCTTCCTTAGTGAATCATTATTTGTGAAAAATCCGAAAAGTATTATCGACAGTTATATTTTTTGTATATTTGTCTGTTCGGCTGAAATCAATCTTAAAATTGGTCTATACAAATCTTATAATATGATTTATAAACTTTTTCAATTGGTATTTTACCACTTCCAAGGGTTAAATATTTGATCATTCTTTCATTAAGGCTAAACGATATCAAAAATCATATTTAATGAAAATAAAAAATAAATCCATTTGACGCATATTATAAAAATTATTTTTGCCAAGAAAGAATTTAAAAAGTTGGAACAAGAGAACGTTTTTTTCTTAACAAATTGCAAACTAAAATTTAGATTTTCTAAATAAGATTTAATAATGAAAAAAATATGTATTGGCCTTTTAAAATTAATAAAGTGAAAAAACAAAACAAAAATGTAACTGTTAAATTTATGCATGCAACACATATTTTCTTCAAGTCTAACATTTGACAGCTATACAGCAGAAATGCGGGTAATAAACATTATCATGTGGGACGCTCATTATATACATACGTATTACCGAATGAAAAAAAAAGAAAAAAAAATTAATGGTTTTAAAAGAAGTTTTAACTTGGCTGTAGCTGCAGAAATTTGGTGCTTACAGGATGGACTTTAAATTAAGGAGTAGAACTACGTGAAATACATTTAAAAAAAGTTACTTAGTTACCTTATGTATGAAGATTTGGAGATGAATAGTATGGAGATAAATAAGAGTAAATGAAATTATGTAAACCAGTATGATTAAAATGCAGTTTTCAAAGGCTTAGAATTTAGACGAGAGGAAACAAGAATTTCGAAAAATATGATTTTTTTTTTTTTCTAAATATCTTTGTAATAATTTGAGTTAAAAAACTTTTGTTAAACTTAATTAGAGTAAAATTTAATTTTTTTATATACGAAAGGTGTTTACTAGGGCAGATATTTATAAATGTAACTAACTATAACGTTTAAGCACTTTTCCTACTCTTTCTTCCCTATTACTCTGTCTCACATTTATTGATACATGAGAAATGTAATCAGTATATGCAGGTCCTTAGTGACTTTCTCTCGTGCCAGTAATCTTATCGAAAGTATTTTATATATATA
>KZ809783.1:69986-82965 GCA_000696205.2 Oncopeltus fasciatus
GAATAGTATATATATATATATATATATATATATATATATATATATATATATTATCGAAGTAAAATGTAGCTAAAAGAAGCACAAATACCAAATTTGATTAGATTATTTTTAAAAATTTGCGAATACACCCTAATATTTGTATTTAAGCGTCTCAGAATATATTAAGCAATTACGCTTAATTTAATTTTTATTTTTGAAATGTTTTATATGTCAATTTTACGGCGAAAACCTTATGAAATTTTTCGAAATCGAATTAGATTATAAACGTAAATAGTTAGATTTCCATACAGGAAATGTGCTATAAAGAAAATTCAGGATTATAAATATTCATTGTCCTCTATACCCCTTTCCTCCATATCGAATTTCAACCAGAAATAATTTTTTTCAGCGGTTTTCAGGAATTATAAAAATATCAGTGTCCTCTAGCAAACGATGTTACTTTCTTAAATATGTTATTAAAATTATTTTTCGTAAAAAATTGTTTGGAACAACAATCCATGAAAAGTAAAGTGGATTGATTATTTTCGAAAACTCTTTATTTATTTAAAGTAACGAAATATTGACGATTCTTCAATTTGGTGAACCTTTAACATCCTCTTACCATCGAACGATTCACCCATTATAAAACTCATTCAAGGGTTTGCGGAATTCAATACGGTATTTAGTTACTTTATTTTTGGAATTGTAGTGCCAGAAGTAACACAAACACACACACAGAGGGTGATAGGGGAACCGATGTGAACATGTTAGCCCGTAACGTGCTGCCTTATACCACAAATACAATTATTATTTATTATACAATAAATGCAATGGAATAGAAGGGATTCTAACCCAGGTATCCTGCTTACCTGGCTGACAAGCTACCATTTACACCACCAAGGCTCGTGTTTACTAGTTTCTAGCCCGGGTGGTGTAAATTGTAGCATGCCAGCCCAGTAAGCAGAAGATCTGGGTTCGAGTACAGGAGCTGAGGTTGTAATATTTTTTTTTATTCTATTCCCTTGCATTTATTGTGTACAATGAATGTGGGATTAAATATCACAACAAATGCAATATTTAAAAATAATATTATTATTTATTGTATTTTTGCTACAAGGCGCTTTTTTTTTTTTCAATTTTATTGTTAGCTTTCTTCATATAAAGTCCTAATATGTTTTAGGACTTGATAAGCATAAAGCTAACAATGAAGGGATTCCTCGGACGTTTGAAGGATTCATTGGAAGCAGTGGGTGAGGAGTGGCTGTGTCTAATCTGCGCCTCAGTCCTCTTCCCCTTCACTTGAAGGGTACATGGCTCGGGACGACTCTCGAGAAGAAAGCTTGACCTTGGCTGGAGCACTTAGGGTTCAGTGAACCCCTGGATGTCCAGGGTGCTAACGGGAACTCTACCGCTCTCCGGCCCACATCTCGTGTCCGCCATAGCCGCCCATCCGTCAGGATTGCCTCGTAAACCATCCTCAGACATCTTTGCAGAATTGTATACATATCACTTTAAATCATAAAAGATACATTGAATGGATAGCAAACTTAAGGTTTCAGCAGTAGAAAATAGCGACAACGAAACTAAATTCAAAAGTCACAAGTAGCTGAACTAACAAATATTCAATAACATAGCATTAATAGTTGTATTACTGATATATATATGCCTTTGTATGCTCGCAAATGGAATTGAGACATGTGATTGGTCTATAATTAGTTGGTTCTGCTGGATTTCCTGTCATAAATTTGAGATAGTTCAACCTTCGCCTTAAAACTGGGAAAACGATGAATGAATCGGTTAAAAAAGGATAACAGTTTGAATTAAAAAAGTTAATTAATGGTTTTATTAATTCTGCAAGTGACAGTCTATTTTTGTTAGGATAAGTCGCGTGCAGCGAGGGTTGAAAGATATACATTAAAAGTCTCATTAAAAAATCTAATTATTGTTTTAGGAGTCTGTATGGACGATAACAATCTTTATGGTCTGCAGGAAGTCTACGTTTCTGGAAAAACATGCTCTAAAGAGTTGTTTTTCTTTAGTGTGTGGTTATCTGTGAGTGTATTTATGGACTCTCAAAATCATTTGGTTTTTTATTTAGCCTTTCATACCCATTGGTACTGTTGAGCATCAACTAGTTTATCAGAGGTCTTTAGTTCAATTCCAATATCCAGAACATCTTCTAAGAGGGACAGAGTTGATTCGGACCATTGGTGAGCTAGGGTGGCAATTGTTTAGGAGTAAGTCAAAGACAAAGTTATTAGAGCTTGACTGTGGTCTGGAGAAAGTTCGTTTAAAGTTAAATCGAAATGAAAAATAGAGGTTAGGTTTTTGAACGCAAAGAAGTCAAAGGTAAAGGGAAGATGGTTCACGCTAGTGGGTCAGTAGGTGGATTAAGCAGAACTAATTATGGAGAGGTTTTGAGATGAAACTGCAGGGAACGGCCACAAGAGTTGGTCATTCTCGAACCACATTGTAGGGTTTTCCAGTCTATTCTCCACTGGAGAGGAAGAATGGATAAACGTCTTTAAGGAAACTTAAGGTGGATTATAGGTGGGAGTTGTTTGCGGTTGAGGACTGCAATTCTACAATGATCTCGTCTGTCAGAATATGTCCTGTAAGTGCTGCAGCTTGTCAGTGGGTGTGGTTTCTCAACTCTTACGCTACAGAAGCAGAGTGAGATCAAACTGAATGCATCCTGCACATTTGCCATAGGTTCCAGACGCGCAATAAACGTTGGCAAAGGAGTTTTACAGCAGAGATCACTGATTTCCTGGGTCGGCTAATGATTACATTTATGGCGTTCCTCATATTGAATCCATGTTCCCTCAAATCCTGCGGGATGTAATTTGCCCCAAAGGTAATTTCACTACTCTCCACCTTATACTACTCTGTTTTTTGAGCTAATGTGGTGCTGCTTGACATACATTTTGAGGAATATACGAGAGACATCTGGCACTATTTTTGTGCCATACTCTCTGTTGGAGGAAGTATATCGGTCAGGTCCCACTTTCCTTTTTTCAACTGAGAACACTTCAGGCTGAAGTTTTAGAGTTTGTGCACACAAATAGGCGGAGGTCTTGGAACTAGAGACGCTAGTACCTTCATCTCTGCTAGATCGGAAATATGTGCACTCGACTTCCTCTGTCAAGGAAGTCTGCTCAATGGTATTGTCGACAGGAGTATGGATTGGCTGGAACTTCTTTATATCTATTGTTATTATGATTTGTTTTATTTTTATCTGTTCTATTCTATAGCGACTGCTGATCTAATTATTTAGTATATGAAAGAATGAAAGAGAAAAAAAAAAAGAAGAAAATTCTTCCTGGGACTTAAATCTCCTGGAATAACAGATAGGTCACAGCTGACAGTGTTACTGATTCTGCCCTAATTACAATAATAAAAATAAAAAATACAAATAAACGATAGACTAAAAATATAAAAAAATTTCAACGTGACTATGAGAATATTTATAACTATATTTTACAAGTACGGAAATGGGAGAAAGAAGTATTAAAAGTTAAGAAAAAAGATATACTTGAGTAATAAAAAATACGTGTACAAAAAGAATGAGAGTTACGCAAGAAATAAATAAAACTCAAAACTAATACAATAACCATTAGTCATGATAAGAATAAAAAAAAAAAAAGTAAACAAGATACAGTTTAGCTGTTCATGATAACCAATTTTAAAGAGAGCTTAAATAGTGGGGATTTGAAAGATGCGAGCTAGAGGGAGCGACAAATATAGAGGGATCGAATTTCAGAGACTGGAGATGTAAAGAAGGGGGTAAAGGACAGGATAGCTACCAGAACTGGAGTAAAAATCTAACAGAAAACGAAGAATAAAATAATAAAACAAAAAATATTGGATAAATAATTACTNAACTTAAAGAAGTCAAAGGTAAAGGGAAGATGGTTCACGCTAGTGGGTCAGTAGGTGGATTAAGCAGAACTAATTATGGAGAGGTTTTGAGATGAAACTGCAGGGAACGGCCACAAGAGTTGGTCATTCTCGAACCACATTATAGTACATTCCCCACTAGAGAAGAAGAACGGATAAACGTCTTTAAGGAACTTTAAAACTTAAGGTGGATTTTAGGTGGGTGTTGTTTACGGTTTAGGACTGCATTTCTACAATGATCTCGTCTGTCAGAATATGTCCTGTATGTACAGTAGCTTGACAGAGGGTGAGGTTTGTCAACTCTTACGCTACAGTGGCAGAGTGTGATCAAACTATATGCATCCTGCACATTTGGCATAGGGTCCAGACGCGCAATAAACTTTGCCAAAGGAGTTTTACAGCAGAGATCACTGATTTCCTGGGTCGGTTAATGATTACATTTATGGCGTTCCTCATATTGAATCCATGTTCTCTCAAATCCTGCAGGATGTAATTTGCCCCAAAGGTAATTTACTACTCTCCATCTTATACTGCTCTGTTCTTTGAGCTAATGAGGTGCTGCTTAACATACATTTTGAGAAATATAAGAGAGACATTTGGCACTATTTTTGTGCCATACTCTCTGTTGGAGGAAGTATATCGGTCAGGTCCCACTTTTTTTTTCAACTGAGAACACTTCAGGCTGAAGTCGTAGAGTTTGTGCACAAAAATAGGCGGAGGTCTTGCAACTAGAGACGCAAGTATCAGACTCCATCTCTGCCAGATCGGAAATATGTGCACTCTACTTCCTCTGTCAAGGAAGTATGCACAATGGTATTGTTGACAAGAGTATGGATTGGCTGGAACTTCTATATATCTATTGTTATTATGATTTATTTCATTTTTATCGGTTCTATACTATAGCGACGGCTGATTTTACATTATAGTATACGAAAGAATGAAAGAGAAAAAAAAAGAAGAAAATTCTTTCTGGGACTTAAATCCCCTTGAATAGCAGATAGGTCACAGCTAACAGTGTTACTGATTCTGCCCTAATTACAATAATATAAATAAAAAANAATGAGTTTTATGCAATAATAAACTATACAACTCAAAACTAATGCAATAAACATTATTCATGATAAGAATAAAAAAATAAAATAAACAAGATACAGTTTAGCAGTTCATGATAACCAATTTTAAAGAGAGAAGCTGAAAAACTGGGGCTTGACAGATGCGAGCAAAGAGGAGCGACGAATATAGAGGGATCGAGTTCCAGAGACTGGAGATGTAGTGGAGGGGGTAAAAGACAGGATAGCTACCAAAACTGGAGTAAAAATCTAACAGAAAACGAAGAATAAAAGAATAAATACATAAAATATTGGATAAATAAATACTGTATATTAACCGATAAGAAACAAAACATACTTAGGGAAAAAAAAACAAAAGACAGCTTCACAGAAAGATTAAATAAAATAAACAAAAAAGAAATATAACAAAATTACAGAGAGATAGGAAATTCGCCCAATGTGCGCCGGTTCACTATCATAAATATCTTCAGGTCGCCAAATAGCCCATGGTCACCCGAACATATCCAGGTCTTCCGGAATGTTGATAACCACCACAGGCCAGACGTCATCCAGTAGACATTTAACCCGGCCACCAGAGAATGACACATATTTTATCTTGACATCCTTCTTCTTCTGGCGTGCAAGTAGAGTAGTATAGGTGCTTATTCGTGGGGCCCCCCTTACCCTCACTCAGGTAGATGGTATGGGCATCATTAATTTTGGTACTGGTTTTCACCAAAACTAATAACTATTTAAGACATCGGTTTAACTGTTAATCTCTGAGGCTTACTCTTCTCGAAGGACGAAACACATAATTATTCACGAATCCTTGAGACAAAGTTTTGATCCTCCTGAAATTAGTTCGTTTAGAGATCCTAGGAGCGCTTTGGTTCAATTTGGGGCAAGTTTATGCAAAATGATTGTAAACCCTAACATACCTTTCCGATACCCTTGATAACCTTGAATATAACATAAACGTAAGAAAATTACATTTTATACTGTTTAAGTTCTTTAAGCTTTTTTGTAATTCAAATAAAAGCCTAGATATAATATATTGTGTGTGTGTATATATATATTTCCATTTCTCATTCATTATCAACGAAAAATTAATTTCTTCCTAAAAAGACTGAATATCAAATTTTGTTCTAATAATAAGAAAAAAAATGATCTGCCCAATATTATTGATTTTTATTATTGTGTAATGTATTTCTTAGTATAATTTCTTATTGTTGGAAAATATAAAATTTGATGTTTTAAAATCTTGTTATACACCTATTTCACCTATTCATTTTTCTTAGCGCTAATAATAGAAAATATGTTATTGTGTTAATTTATTGAATATATATTTTGGTCGATCTCTAAACAGCTTTTTTCCCTTGACCGATTTAATTAGCGAACTTTTCTAAACTTTTTCAAAAAAAATTTTTTAACGCCAAATTTAGATACGTTATTTTAAAATTTACCGTTTCTAGAGCGCGTACAGATAAATATATAATTTTTTTTGAGACCATATTTTTATAATTCTCCAAAGTAGAGTCGCTAATTACCCGTTGAAATTTTTTAAAATTCACATCGTTGCACCAATTTGTATTGGTAGATTTCCTTACCAGAAATCTGGTAATAATAACTATTGAAACAATTATTTCATCCTAGTTAAGAAACTTAAATGAATGATAAGAAACATAAATTTCCCTACAAATATATATTCAAAATATAAGCTTACAAATTCATAACATTTACTTGTTAAAGCACCATTTTTTTTTCTTCATTATTAGTGAGGAAAATGGAGCCAAAAAATGGGTTTTTTTTTTGGTTTTTTTCAACGAAACTTATTATTGATTCAAGTAGATATTGTTTGCAAAATAAGTTGTGAGGATTACCTTTTAAAACTATTGAAAAGTTTTATGTCAGCATTATTGATTATTATTGTATTTGTTTCTTACAAAGAGGCGATGTATATATATATCGCTGAAATATGGTAATGTTTCTCTACTCCAGTTTTCGTGATAAATTATGTAAGCGACTAAATATTTCCGCGTTACATAACTTTCAATCAAGAGTCAAGTTAAATAATCTCGTTCGGGGCATCTTAGCCAGAATGGGTGGGGCCATGTGGACCAACATCTGCCACTTCATCTGGCAGTCTCTCTCTCTCTCTCTCTCTCTCTCTCTCTCTCTCTCTCTCTCTCTCTCTAACTCCCTCATTCTCTCTCTCTCTCTCTCTCTCTCTCTAACTCCCTCATTCTCTCTCTCTCTCTGTCTAATTCCCTCATTCTCTCTCTCACTCTCTCTCTCTGTCTACTTCTCTTTCTCACCCTCTCTTATCTCCTTACTCATTCATTCCTTATCTCTCTCTTTCTCTCTCTCTCTCTCTCTCTCTCTCTCTCTCTCTCNTTTCTCACTCTCTCCGTCTTTATTTATAAACAGAAATGATCACGCAAAGACTCACGCACGCTCACATAAAAACCACACACACTCAAGGCTACAAACATAATAACCTAATTTCAATATCTTCTTTTAGAGAAATTTTCTAATAACTAGTGAAGAATTTGTTGGATTCGGTCAAGGTTGATACTGAAAAAATTCAATATTATTTTTTTAAATGTATTTTTTATCTGCCGAATTTCTTAACGATTTTCTAATTTCGTTTGTGCGACTACAACTATGGGCTAAATACTACAAAAGATATTCTTCTCTTGAGCTTGACCATGTCAAAAATTTCCATGATCCATGAACTACCGTCAATATTGTGTCGTTCTCTACATACTCCTAAATTCTTTCCGCAGTATCATCATTCTCCATTCAGCTTTGAAGAAGACATTTAATGTTGTGCGAAAACTCGGCAGAAAACAATTTTTCGACGAGGCAAGCTCGGATGAACAATTTATGAATTTTTTAATGACTGATTTTAGTTGTGGCATGCAATGCAAGGGTGTTGGAATTTTTATTCCATTTCCTATTTTTTTTTAAATCTTACTACCTCAGCCAGAACTCGAACCCGGGTCTCCTGCTTTCCAGGCAGTGTGCTGACCAGTACACCACCGAGGCTAGCTAAATAATCTCTTCTACCAGCAGGAGACCTGGGTTCGAGTCCCGGCTGAGTTAGTAATATTTTTCTATTCTAACTCCCTTGCATGTCTTTTATATAATTTATGTATATTCCTGGAGACCGAGGAAGCCTACGTGAACATTACAAAAGAAGTTTATTTTGCCATTTTCTAATATTTTTGTTGTTTGGATGTTTCATTTCCATCCCTAATTGACAGCTACACTTTTTTCTTTATATATTTGTTTTGCGAATTCCGCCATAAATCACGTTTTTTATCATCAATGATCCTGGGATTAATTCCTAACCTATCTAAGAGTATGTGCTTAGCTGTGATGATATATCTCTATAAGATGACGTTCCATCTAACTCGAGACTAGTTTTAAGTTGCTTGGATCCTTTTACGCCCTCTTGTAAGAGAAATAATTCAAAGTTGCTCCTGTAAGAATTGAATCAACTTCCCAATAACCTTCCTTTTTTATTGAATTAGGCACACTTTGTAACCCTGACAGTCGAGGAACAGCACCATTATAGCGAGTAATCCGTGAACTTGTCCTAAGCCAGGATATAAAATCATTTATGTACTTTTGCGTTAAAGGTCAATATTTGAACCCCTTTATAGTTGAGAGACACAAGTTTAAAACATTAAATATTATGATTTTGATTTGAAATAGTAAATAAAATAAATTATAAAATTAAATTTGATACACTGGACTCAATTATGATTCTGATGCAAGTAAACATATATGGTACTTATGGTAAAGAATGGTATTCATAAAAGTTCTTTCTGTAGGATTGTTGAAATTTTATTGAATTCAGTTTTTTTAAATTGCCAAAATAAAAATGAATAAATAAGAATTATTAGTAATGGAGAATTTTTGTTGGGGTTCGGTCAAGGTTGATATAAAAAATATACAATTTAAAAAAAGTGTATTATTTATTATACACAAGATCTCTAGTGCACTCTGTGCAAACACGCAAATATATAATCAGCATTGAACAAGACGGATGTGTAATTTTTACTTGGTCTAATTCTTGTTGCGAGGCTGATGTAAAAATTGAGCTAATTTCTCTAGAGATCCAAGTGCGACCCTGTAACAGTTCCTTTGCGCAAGACTGTAGAGACCGCCATCTATACTCCCTTGTGGCATTTGCTATTCCTGCCGCTGATACCGTGCGGCACCCTGCGCGCCGATTCGGCGCATGGAACCGGCGGCGGCTCGCAAAACAGGAATGGCAGGATCTGATCTAATAGTCGCTACGAACAGATCTACTAATCGATCAATGAACTGTTATTCCTTCCACATATTAGCCCTATACAAATAGATTTCAACTTAAGACCATTATATAAGTATACTACATTCAGATGAAAATTAAAGCACTGTAAAACAGTATTTAAAAAAAAAAAAGATATAATAAAGCGAAGGTAAAAAAGTAAAATAAACAGAATGCTCAACTAAATAAAAGATAAAGCATACTAAACACATTAGTTGATATTTCAAAAGAACAGAAATAGTATAGCAAAGAAGAAAAACAACATGAAATCAATTAGACGTTATGAAAATGGACGTTTTTAGGAATTCCAACATCTCGCTGTGAACATACTAGCCATTGTAGAGTTCCTAATGCAAAACTCACAAAAGTAAAATAAGAAAGAGGAATCTTGAATGTAAAAAGTCCGAGCTATAAGTTTATATGTAAAATATTATGGCAAAGACTAGTTTCTAACAATCTGTTGTGCAATCCTAGAGTGTAGAAGTCCCATACCATGTTGGGAAGAAGCATGATAATGAATTATTTTATCTATTAATAGCAAAGTTCAAATGAAGATGAATAACGATTACAGAAAAAACTTCAAGTGAAAATAAGGCATAATGAGAAATAATAAAATAATAAACATACATATATAAATAANTGTGTGTGTGTGTGTGTGTGTGTGTGTGTGTGTGTGTGTGTGTGTGTGTGTGTGTGTGTGTGTGTGTGTGTGTGTGTGTGTGTGTGTGTGTGTGTGTGTGTGTGTGTGTGTGTGTGTGTGTGTGTGTGTGTGTGTGTGTGTGTGTGTGTGTGTGTGTGTGTGTGTGTGTGTGTGTGTGTGTGTGTGTGTGTGTGTGTGTGTGTGTGTGTGTGTGTGTGTGTGTGTGTGTGTGTGTGTGTGTGTGTGTGTGTGTGTGTGTGTGTGTGTGTGTGTGTGTGTGTGTGTGTGTGTGTGTGTGTGTGTGTGTGTGTGTGTGTGTGTGTGTGTGTGTGTGTGTGTGTGTGTGTGTGTGTGTGTGTGTGTGTGTGTGTGTGTGTGTGTGTGTGTGTGTGTGTGTGTGTGTGTGTGTGTGTGTGTGTGTGTGTGTGTGTGTGTGTGTGTGTGTGTGTGTGTGTGTGTGTGTGTGTGTGTGTGTGTGTGTGTGTGTGTGTGTGTGTGTGTGTGTGTGTGTGTGTGTGTGTGTGTGTGTGTGTGTGTGTGTGTGTGTGTGTGTGTGTGTGTGTGTGTGTGTGTGTGTGTGTGTGTGTGTGTGTGTGTGTGTGTGTGTGTGTGTGTGTGTGTGTGTGTGTGTGTGTGTGTGTGTGTGTGTGTGTGTGTGTGTGTGTGTGTGTGTGTGTGTGTGTGTGTGTGTGTGTGTGTGTGTGTGTGTGTGTGTGTGTGTGTGTGTGTGTGTGTGTGTGTGTGTGTGTGTGTGTGTGTGTGTGTGTGTGTGTGTGTGTGTGTGTGTGTGTGTGTGTGTGTGTGTGTGTGTGTGTGTGTGTGTGTGTGTGTGTGTGTGTGTGTGTGTGTGTGTGTGTGTGTGTGTGTGTGTGTGTGTGTGTGTGTGTGTGTGTGTGTGTGTGTGTGTGTGTGTGTGTGTGTGTGTGTGTGTGTGTGTGTGTGTGTGTGTGTGTGTGTGTGTGTGTGTGTGTGTGTGTGTGTGTGTGTGTGTGTGTGTGTGTGTGTGTGTGTGTGTGTGTGTGTGTGTGTGTGTGTGTGTGTGTGTGTGTGTGTGTGTGTGTGTGTGTGTGTGTGTGTGTGTGTGTGTGTGTGTGTGTGTGTGTGTGTGTGTGTGTGTGTGTGTGTGTGTGTGTGTGTGTGTGTGTGTGTGTGTGTGTGTGTGTGTGTGTGTGTGTGTGTGTGTGTGTGTGTGTGTGTGTGTGTGTGTGTGTGTGTGTGTGTGTGTGTGTGTGTGTGTGTGTGTGTGTGTGTGTGTGTGTGTGTGTGTGTGTGTGTGTGTGTGTGTGTGTGTGTGTGTGTGTGTGTGTGTGTGTGTGTGTGTGTGTGTGTGTGTGTGTGTGTGTGTGTGTGTGTGTGTGTGTGTGTGTGTGTGTGTGTGTGTGTGTGTGTGTGTGTGTGTGTGTGTGTGTGTGTGTGTGTGTGTGTGTGTGTGTGTGTGTGTGTGTGTGTGTGTGTGTGTGTGTGTGTGTGTGTGTGTGTGTGTGTGTGTGTGTGTGTGTGTGTGTGTGTGTGTGTGTGTGTGTGTGTGTGTGTGTGTGTGTGTGTGTGTGTGTGTGTGTGTGTGTGTGTGTGTGTGTGTGTGTGTGTGTGTGTGTGTGTGTGTGTGTCATTAGAATAAAAAATGCTTTTATTTTGAATAATTTTTAATTATTAGTTTTCTTTTGTGTAAACTACTTGTCCTTGCAGTTAATCAGAACGATTTCCGAAATCAATACCCCCCCCCCCACCCAACACTAAACTTGAAAGACTATCGCTCTCCGTAATGACAGTCGACTAAATGTATCGATCCTGAAGAAGGCGAACCAACCCCTTAAGGCCGGCTACGTAAGACAAGCCCCAGAGTACTTAGCCCTGAGCGATATCCGTCTTCTAAGAGTGCATTTGCCTATAAAGTAACATATTGCTGAAATCGGGAAGCCATCTTATGTAAGGCTTTATGTGAGGCTTTTTTTCTCTGTTTGTTGTGAAGTGTGATAAGCCGACCGTTTCACAGTCGCTTTTTCACCTCGTCCCCCTTTCCAACTGTTTCTTCATCTCCTCTCGAGTCGCTTCCAGGTAACATCCAGCTATGATTCGGCGGTGCTCTGTCCGGCATATCAGCTCCAACAGATTTTTTTTTTTTTTTTTTTGGACCCTTCAAACGCAGACGATTGTTCGTCACTCATTTTTTTTTTATTGGACCGTAAGACGGACTACTTTTTTTTTTTTTTAATGGGAGAGGCTTACTGTGTTCCAGTGACATCTCAGTTGTCTGCACCGATCCTGGAAGAAAGAAACGCCAATCAGGAAACGCTTGAGATTTGGTTTTTCAAGTGAGATCTAGTCTCTTTATGCTCCTTGTTCTACATAAGGGACTTATTTATGCAGAGTAATAAAAAGACTTGCTAAAAGAGAAAGTATACCTTTCAAATAGAATGTATTAGATTCATTATTTCCCCGTTAAAAATTGAAAAAATATCTTGTTATTGCTATTATTAAGACGTCTTAAATAATCCTACTGTCGTTCTATATGAAGTAAAACTATTATTTAGTAATCCACAAACTTAAATAGTTGTTTAATGTATTCACCAGTTTTGTTTAAAATTCTGGTGGAAATACAATCACATCATGAATGGGCCATAAGAAATTATAAGTATACAAATCTGGTTTAAACAAAAACATGAATTTAATTACTTACTTAAAATATTCTCTTCTTGCAAGGTTTAATGCTAAATAATGCACATTTGGGTCAGTAGTGTTAAAAATAATTTTAATTGTGGGAAATGAGAGTTTGTTGTTGGTGAGAATCAATAAGGTAGGGCTGTCTGCTTTGCCTTAGTGTGCTGGACTTCTATTGATGATATTTGAGAGATAATCATATAATATCATATGGTTTTATGAAAAGACTCTGATATGAAGCTCCTTTTATTAGAGTACAAAATATAGGACTTACAAAAGGAGTGTTTGTTGACCGTAGATATTATTCTAAGATGATTTTAGTTGGGGTTCGGTCAAGGTAGATCCAAAAAAATACAAATTTAAAAAATGTATTTTTTAATAAAGGATTATCTGCCAACGTTTCGGCTTACATTGTAAGCCATCTTCAGGGCT
>KZ809784.1:50391-63529 GCA_000696205.2 Oncopeltus fasciatus
ATAGGATGATCTAGATAGGATAATTAAAATTAATAGTAAGAAAAATAAATGAAATTAATAAAAGTCACATGAGAAGAGAAGGTGACCAGTGACACCACTCTCGAATTAAACGGGCTAATATCGAGAAAAAAAACACATGTAGTACCATTGTGTTTAGTATAAATAGTATAACTCGATGACCAAGTTACTGAGAAGTAAAAAAATGTCAAAATTAATGAGAGAAATAAAATAAATTACCAATCTACTGTTTAAAAAAAATTGTTATGTTTGTACACTGCTAGATTGTACATATTTATTTGTATTTGTCTATCTAAAATTATAATATCTATTATAAAGCGGGAAAATATAAAGAATTACTAAATTGGGGATCAATGAAAATAAATATGATTGTAAGCAAATTAATGTAACAAGAAATTTCACTTTTTATTCAAAATTGTTCATTGTGCCAAAATATTTACAAAATTTGAATAGTACAAGTGACTTTAAACCCAAAAATGGAGAATTAATACTTCTGCAATTCAATTAATATTAAATTTATATTTTAAAGAAAATGTATTTTGAAAAAATGAAATATTTACAAGGGAAAGGTGAAGGGTTTGACAGAAGCTGCCGTATTAAAGCTCAATTTTTTCAGTTTAGTAGCAAGGGACGTTGTTTCCAGGCTGCGAGGGTAAAAGTATTTATAGGAAGAAAATGTACTTTTAGCGAAGGAGGAAAACAGTTATTTTTAATGTAATTTTTCTTGTGAAAGACAAGGTCTCCCCTTGCTAATTCACCTGTCGTTTGAGTTTTTAATATATATTATATANAGGGGCGTAAAAATATGGGAAATCACCTGTCAGGGAAAAAAAACATTCTGAAAACTACCTATTTATAATTCTATTTAGAAGGAACTTGAATTTTCATTTAACTTTAACATGCTCAGCCATAATTTGTCAAAAATATGGAGTTCTGTGAAACCTGAAATGTTTTAAAATATTCACAGGCAGCCAATAACCATTTCTTAATAATAAATAGATTTAAAGAAATGAAATAAGAAGAAAACAGTTGGAGTTTGAAGGCATCGTTTTCTTTTAAAAAAAATTAAGGCCTGCATTTTAGGCTTTTTTCAGGGGAAACAAAATGAAAAGCGAGAGATACAGTCAACCTCGGAGATAATGCATGACTGAAATGCTGGCATAATTAAAAAACAATTCGAATAAACAAATATATTTTAAATGAGCCTTATTTACTGAACCCTGTAATTTTAAAAAAAGTGTTAGCCTCCCTTTCTACGGGTCGCCACCCCATTCTAAACATCAACGATCTACATTAAATCCATTGCCAGTGAGCTAGTCCTAACTAGTTTGGAACTAAAAATATTTTTCAAAATGTTTACTGAAGTGTCACCAAAAGTTAGTAGTCGATGATGGCTCAAGAACGAGTGGAGCTCAAATTTTGATCTAATAACTACTTTTATTATTATTTACTAATAGTAAATTAGTAGTTAGCTGACCCATGTCACATTAATATTTAGATTTGCCGGTAAATATTTAAATATATAACTTTGCGTATTTTTCAGGCATCAATGGAATCCCACATACAGTATTATTTTTTTTTTGCAGACTATGTACCATATAACAGAAGCGGTTAACTTCGCCACCCTCACGTCTTTTCACGAACCCACTTGCAACACAAGTATTTTTGGCTGCATGGGTATCGCACTAGCTTCGATCCCCATTGGTGATGCCTTCTTCCATCCAAGATTCTCCGGGAACTTGACGTAGATTCTCACATCAGTCTTTTCTCTATCCACGTTAAACCAAAGAGATCTCACGTAGAACTAATTCGACTGCACTATCGATACCCAGAAACGTGGACATCACACTGGATAAATTTTGTTAGGGTTCGGTCAAGGTAGATAATAAAAAAAATACAAATTTAAAAAAATGTATTTCCTAAAAAGATTATCTGCCAACGTTTCGGCTTACATTGTAAGCCATCTTCAGGGCTATCATGAAGACGAGAGAGGATGTCCTGTCCCTAAGTTCACATTTCCATGTCTACCGTCATGGAACATAAGGACAGGACGTCCTCTCTCGTCTTCATGATAACCCTGAAGATGGCTAACAATGCAAGCCGAAACGTTGGCAGATAATCATTTTAAAAAATACATTTTTTTTAATTTGTATATTTTTTTTTTTTTTTTTTGGATCTACCTTGACCGAATTCCAACTAAAATCATCTAATAATAATATCTACGGCCAAAAAAACTCCCCTTTTGAACATGCACATCACATTTTCAGGAGATTTGAGTATCTCTCCTCCCCTAATAGTAAGGTAAAAAACTGTCGTCATATGAGAGGTAGGTTGATGAAAATTTACACCACAACCTTACATGTCTTGTAAAATACATATTTTATCAATAAATGAATTTGTGTTGAGATTCATTTCTTTAGACTGAGTATTACGTCATCTGCAGCCAAAACAAATTTCTAACTCAGGACCTCGAACACTTTTAGTCCTAGCCTTCTAGGCAAAACCCAACTTCTGATTTTTAAATTTATTTAAAAAAATGTCTATCAATAAACAAATCTGCGATGATTTTCACTACTGCAATATAAAAATTAAGCCCCGTACAACGAAGGAACTTTCTCACATCGCATATGGCATTTCAGGCAACCCCATTCTTGTGTTGATGCTATTTCGCTCAATAACAATTTCAGTCTGTCATTTTACATTTTGCGGCTTCTAGCCGTAAAATTGAATTTAGTTAAATCCTACATAAAAATATGCTATGTAACTGCTGAAATATTTATTTTATGAAGAATCAAATATCTGTTGATATTCATTACTTTAAATTAAATATTACCCCCCCCCCCATTACATCGAAAAAAAAGTATTTTACTGGCACATGACACATTTCTCTTATTGTTCCTAATTCGCTCAATAACGAACTTAAGCCTTTCATTTTGCATTTAAAAGATAATGTCAAATTCCATTAAGAAAAACTGACTGAAAAAATTGCAACTTGTAGATAGTTGACAGAAAAACACACACATATAGAGATATATTTTAGTGAAAATCATATTTTATATGTGGTGGGTAAGATTGTATAATATTGAAAAAAAAATTGGGAACAAGCTAAATATAATAAATTCATATGAAATTGGCTTAAAAGATCAGAGGGGCGCCAGGCTAGTTCAAGAAATCCGTTCGGGTCACGCAATCTTGGCCCTGGGCAAGCTTTTATTGATAAATAAAAGCTTTTTCTGAGCCATGAATATTTTGAATAGGGTGGTAACCTGTAGATAGCCTCTTCCTCCAGGACCCTAAGTCCCTAATGGGAGACTAACACAAATTATTAAAAAAAAGGTTATTTCTGGGGACCGTTGAAGCCTACCAAAACATGATATATCATAAAAGTTTTTAATAAAATCATTAAGTAAAAAAATTATCATTCAGTAAAAAAAAAAAAAAATTAAAAAAAAGTCCTGAGTCTTTGGAAGTGTTAGGTAATATGTGATTCAGCAAGGACGGTTCGAAGTACTTGAAGTTTATTCAATGAGGAAAGGAGCGACCGGTTGTTCAATGCCAGGGTCGGCCTACCAATGCCAGAGTTCCTCTCACCCCCCAGCTGATCGCCGCCTCTCCTCACACTACCAATCTCCGAGTGCTTTTCCCAGGGGATCTCGGATACGGCTCCTTAGCCCATCGCCATTACTCCGAGAGGACGAATGGGACTACCGTCTGAGTGGTTTCCCACTGCTCCTGTATTGCTTCTGCATTCACTTACCCTCCATCGGTGATGGACATTAACGTAAAAGCGAACGGAACCCAATGCGGATGGTTTCTCTTGGGGAATCAAGCTATTCTCATTGGAGCGACGATATTAGAAAACCTCCTCAAATGCTTTTCAAGTTGGGAGCGAACGCGCACCGGCATACACACACAAATGTGCATAAAACACTTCTTTTTTTCCCGTTGAGTAGGTGCAATGTCTTGCTAATCTAGGTACATTAGTGCATAATCTCTAAATTTCATATGATTTTTTTCAGTTTTCTATTGATAGAAACAAACACACAAATGGAAAATTTTCCTCGAATGTTTTCTAGAGATTTTTTTTTTACAAGGAGACTTCAGAATAGTAATACTTGTTCACGTAAACTTCCAAGATCTCCTAGCAATATACCTAGAAGCTACCTAGCAACTAGAGTAATGAAACTCAACAATTTACATATTTAAGGAGTCACTCAGCGAAAGTCAACGAATAGAAATGGGGGTATACCTGAACTAAAATTTTTATCGTTGTGGCCTAGAAGCCCCAATTAGATGTTTTTTCTAATGAAATTTATTTATTAAGTTATTGCTTTTCAATGTAAAATGAAAAAAATTGAGTTTGTTATTGTACATAATCGGTCCAATAAAAGCAGCATGTTACCCGAAATGTCAAGATCAAGTAAAAAACGTTTTTGTTTAATAATAAATGAAATATTTCAATAGTAACAAAGTTCAACAATTAAAATGTAAGGTTGAACCGTACCGTAAATATCAATTTAACGGTTTATAAGCCAAAATGTCTTGGCCTCTTAATGAAATTTCTCGTGCCCCTTTTAAATATAAGAAGTAAAGCCGTGTTCGTTATTCAGCGAAATCGGAAAAATAGGAGTGGGGACTATAAGTATCTTCGTTCCGGCAGTTACGAAGATAGTTTAGTGCAATGAAACTCAAGGATTACGTAACATGAAAAGTTCAAATGGTAGAGAAATTTTTGTTCATGGTTGATCAGAAATACAATTTAAAAAAAAATGTATTTTTCATTAACTGCCGACGAAAGGACTTACATTGTAAGCCATCTTCAGGGCTATCATAAAGGCGAGAGGTAACGTATTGTCACCTTGAACAAATCTTTATGACTGAGTCGTTTATGCAGTACAAATACAAATGTTTAGTAAATAAAAAATTTATAAATTCGTTTGCTTTAAGCAGCTCATGCGTGACGATCTCTGCTTCTCGTTGGGGAGGGGTGGAGATCTAAAAATACATGATTCATTTTTTATAAATACATAAATTTTACGTGCCTCGGGTTGCCGCTCAGCAACATTAGTGTGCATAATATAATATATTATCTGTGAATGCTTTAAATATAAATGATTAAAAGAGTCTTATCGACTTTTGTGATTATTTATTCTTTGTTTCTTTACTATCAGTATTCAATTTATTAGCTGATAATAATATTTATTAACTACGTTAACGATTATTAGCGTATCAGGAAAGACAAAAGCATATTAAGTTCATTAGTGGGACGTATTTTATCTCTTATAAATATAGAAAATATTGTATTAATGGAATCATTGGCAAATAACTTATTTTCCTGAAATATTAAACATTAAAAGGCTTCAGAGATCATTTACAACAAGTTAATTTTAAATTGTTAAAACCTTTGAAATACAGCAGGCAGCGAAAAATGAATTATGCTTTGGTGTTGAAATGTATAGGGAAGAAAATATAATGAAGATGCCCCCCCTCCCCGATAAAAATATTTAAAAAACTCAAACCAACTCATTTTTTTTTAAAGTTTGGGTTTGTTCACACAGAAACTATTTCAACTCGTGTGGTCTGACCACCCAATCCTTTCATTTTAATGAAGAGTGGTATTGACTGGGATTTCCCAGGTGCACACCAGAGTAATAAAAAACATGAAAATAATGAAAACCAGCAATACAATGTGAGCATTGAGCTTTGAGGATGATATTTTAGGTTCTGAAAGCTCTCAGCATTTAAAATTAAAATAAAATGAGTGAAAATTGTTGGTTTTTTTATTTTTTACCTTTACATTTGATTAATATTTTGCCAATAGGGAATTCAATTTTTTTTTAGTTGGCGTTGAAAGTCACTACCCTCCTAAATCTCTAAATTTCATAATAATTTGTTCAGTCCTCTATTGATAGAAAAAAACACACAAACGGAACAATTTCCAAAAATGTTTTTTAGAGATTTTTTATTACTAGGAGACTTCAGAATAGTAATACTTGTTCACGTAAACTTCCATGGTTTCTTAGCAATACCTAGAAGCTACCTTGTAATCTAGCAACTTATACCTAGCATACCTAGCAATACCTAGATATATAATGTGTTAAAAGGCTTCAGAGATCATTTATAACAAGTTACATTTAAATTGCTTGAGCCTTTGAAATACAGCACTCAGCAATAAACGATTTAATATTTTATTTTGAAATGTTTAGAGAGACTTCAGAGTAGTAATAGTTGTTGAGGTAGGCTTCCATTCCTAGAAGTTACCTAGCAGCACACCTAGCAACCTATAATTGGCAATACCTATCAACTTATACCTCGTACTTTGATAGCATACCTATTCTAGCATCTAGATAACTAGAATACCTAGCAATATCTAGCAACCTATCAACCTAGAATACCTAGCAAATTGGCAACCTAGCATACCTAGCAATACCTAGATATAGTAGTTGTTCGGACCGCAACATCCAAATTTCAACGGATCGCTCTACTTTCCTTCCAACTGTAACTAGATGGTGTATGTAGTGTAAATATACTTGCCTATGGGCCCGAAAAGATCCCTAATAGCGAAGAAGACACAAGAATAGAAGAATCTGTTACATTGAATGTAAAATTGTTGACTGGGAGAAGCTGTTTCCGCGGCTCGTGACGTCAAAGCAAGCAGACCACTAATCTACATTCACTGCCAAGGTCTGCCCCTAGGCAGCCTCTGCTGTGCTCTGCGACAGCGTATAAACTCCTGGTCGTCATACACATTTAGAACGGATGGTCCTCACGCGCGATCACCTGACCGAATTTCTCTTTGAAATTTATTCCATCTTTTTTCTTTCTTTTTTTTATATAGTTCAATTTCAGATAAGACTTCCACTAGAAAAAAAAACTATAATAATCAGTTTAAAGCGGTTTTATGTGATTTCCCCTTTATTGACTCTCTAAATCATGATATTGAAAACATTTACTATTATAACAAGAAGCAATTGCAGATAAAAATTTATGTAATTTAAGCCATAACAGATTACTCACTATTGAAAGAATAATCTAGGAATTACCATTAAACGAACTTGTTATATTAATAAACTTCTTACTTGCCGATAAAATTATCCAATAATGGGAGAATTTAGCAAAATTTCTACTCGAATCTTACTGGAGACGTGAAGAGGAGGAAAGATAGCTTGTTGGGAATGTCTGTCGCAATTACCCCTACTTAGACAGTGATTCAGAAACCACAATCTCTTGGCAACAGTATCTATCATGCGTCGCATTTTTCACGCTTATCTCAGATGCAGAAGACACATCTTGCTCGTGTGAAATATATCAATTGGTAATGTGCATCAAATCCTACTTTGGGAAGACTATCGGGAGAGAGACTATCTATAAACTATCGACAGATAAACTATCCATAAATTAATAAAAAGTATACTATCTATAAGTTATCGAAAACAAAAATATCTATGAACTATCGACATATTATCTATCAATAAATTAACGACAAAGTATCTATCCATAAATTGTCATCAAAGAAACTATATATAAAATATTGACAGAGAAACTATTCATAAAACATCATTACATAAACTATCGACAGAGAATCAATTCACATAATCATTGATAGACTGGCGATAGATTGAAAAATACACAAATGTGCTACTCAATCTTATTTTAGAGAAAAAAATCTGCCATGAACGCAAACAAATTAGAATTCCCATAAGCTAAATATATTTCTAGTAAATAAGATAATTTAAAGAGCTTTTTGGAAAGAAAAATTAGGGTAAGAGGTAGTGTACTATGGGCTGACTCTAGACAGACTGGGTGTAGAGAGGGGGACTTGATATTCCTAGTTTCTCTCTTCGCGTAATAAGGAAGACACACTTTAAAAAAATATGTCTTCTAAAAATTGTATCAATCATAAATTTTAATAAATCACATTTTACTCCTATTATGTACTACAAACTATAAACTTTTAGGATTATAAATATATACATATTTGGATTATAAATGTTCCCTCATTCTAAACCCTCCCTTTCCCCCATCCGATTTCAGCGAAAATGAATTCTTTCAAACTTTTGGAATACATGTTGAATTGCCTTTGTCAAAAATTTGGTTTTATATTTTCATAATATGAGGGGTTGNAGATATTCAAATTTTTTAAGTAAACCTTTCCTTAAGCTTCCTAATCTAACTTCATAGATTGGTTTCAGTCCTAAAAGAATAGTCATTCAATGGTTTGATAGGCTTAAATATAAACTTGGTTCCTTTATTTTATAAATTGGAGATGCCAAAAAGAGCGAATGGAAAATTTTGGTATACGGTCCATAAACGTTCTCTACTGACAGAAATTCCTTCTCACAAGAGCAGCGAATACCTTCTTCTATCTTAGAAATGCCTTGTTCTTGTATAACCTCCAAGCAGTATATATTGTATTTTTTTTTATTTATCATTTATGTTCCAAAAGCACACATAAGAAAATAATGAAGAACTTGGGCATTAAACTAAATTGAGTATTTGAAGATGTAGATTTCCCGATGTAGGAAGCCTCAAACAAACTAGAGGGAGAACAGTATCTATATGCTTAAAGGGACTTGCGGGATTTGTCGCTCAAGTATAGGCAGGGGAAAGGGGAAAAGTCAGATACTTTACCAAGTCGTAGAATAAAGTTCCTACTTTGGTAATGGCATCTAAGATCCTGGGATGAATAGAAACGATTGTGCGCTCTCAACTCGATCGTAGAAAAGATTCAGAACCCCCAAAAAATCTAAGTAATTTAAATCATTCAATACATTGACATAATCGTTTCGATATGTAACTGAGATTTTACTGCATTTGGAAATACCAATAGTTAAACATGCGTTTTTTTTTTTTGTTTTTTTGGATTGGGTTGTCATATTTTAGATCAATGCCTCCTTATTGGGTAAAAAAAGAAGATTAAAAAAACACAAATCCAAAAATATCGGCGAAGCCATTTTCTAATTTAATACGTAGAGAATACATAGTTTCTTCGTTCAGTACATTGTTGATGCATTAATCATTGTTTTACTGCTATGTAATTTATTCCTTTAGTTATTTATATAGCAATAACAGTAAAGAATATATAATATAACTAAAATAAGTAATGTAAATAAGCTAATAAAAGCTACATTTCATAATATTTATTCTGAAATAAGCGTCTGGATCAACGCCAATATCATTAGTTACATTCATAACACCGTGTTACCCTTCCACTACTTACATTGAAATTCGTATTTAACTAACCATTATTATTATAGTTTGGAATATTAAGTGTTATGTTTGATAAGTAGTAATGAAAATGTATCATGTTGCAGTTTTTTTTTATTACAAATTTTCATCCATGCAACAACATAGAAGAACCTAAAAATGAGGTTCATTCCCGCGCACACACACTCAAACAAACACGCACGCCCACCCACACATTTTATTTTATATACACACACACACACACACACACACACACACACACACACACACATATATATATACACACACACACACACACACACACACACACACACACACACACACACACACACACACACACACACACACACACACACACACACACACACACACACACACACACACACACACACACACACACACACACACACACACACACACACACACACACACACACACACACACACACACACACACACACACACACACACACACACACACACACACACACACACACACACACACACACACACACACACACACACACACACACACACACACACACACACACACACACACACACACACACACACACACACACACACACACACACACACACACACACACACACACACACACACACACACACACACACACACACACACACACACACACACACACACACACACACACACACACACACACACACACACACACACACACACACACACACACACACACACACACACACACACACACACACACACACACACACACACACACACACACACACACACACACACACACACACACACACACACACACACACACACACACACACACACACACACACACACACACACACACACACACACACACACACACACACACACACACACACACACACACACACACACACACACACACACACACACACACACACACACACACACACACACACACACACACACACACACACACACACACACACACACACACACACACACACACACACACACACACACACACACACACACACACACACACACACACACACACACACACACACACACACACACACACACACACACACACACACACACACACACACACACACACACACACACACACACACACACACACACACACACACACACACACACACACACACACACACACACACACACACACACACACACACACACACACACACACACACACACACACACACACACACACACACACACACACACACACACACACACACACACACACACACACACACACACACACACACACACACACACACACACACACACACACACACACACACACACACACACACACACACACACACACACACACACNAGCTGTGAAGTAAGTAAAACCACTTCGATTAAGGGGTTTCTGATGATCCAATGAGTTGGAGTTAAATACCAAGCTTAAGGATTAATTAAGGAATAAAATTACAAGTTTACAGATAATGCTTCTGATTGGAGCTTCTAAAAGAATTGTCCAATCAGAAAATTTCACCCCATATATAAAAATATACAGATTAAATGTCTGACATATATGAATATATAAATGAAAAGTTTTAAAACTATCAAATATATAATTTTATAGTATGAAATGTTTTTTTCATTTGCTTTTAAGTTCGCGTATTGATTTCGAATAAAAGTTTCAAGTAATCCTACTAGATCAAAGACATTTTAGAATACTTCTTTTTTTTTTTTTTTTCCAGAAGGTGAGTGTTGCATTTCCTAATTTGTTTTTAGCTGTGTTCTTGGTTGAAACCGTTCGCTATGATCTGATTTAAACTAGCTTCAACCAAGGAAAACTAGCAAGATTTTATGTTTAACCAAGATAATACTTCTGCTTTGCTATGTTGTAAACATTTGTTAGCAGATTTTGGTAAAATCATGCCATTCACACAAGTACAATAGCGTGGATCTTAGTAAAGTTTTTCAGATGTTCACCAATGTTTCTCTCTCTCTTTATACAATATTATGTGTTATTTCTTGACCAAAAATCAACCAATCACTCGAACTTGCAGCACCATTCTTTCGAAAGCCCTTCTAAAAACCGACACTCCCTATGACCATTTTTAATTAGACATATTAAGTAAACTTAATTCAAGCGGCACTTATGTGACGGTCATTTTATTATTTAAATCCATCTTACTTAAATTTCAAAAAATTTAGCATATAATATCAACAAATAGTCAACAAATTAATATTTCCATTTATGGAAAATCAATTTAGAGATATTTATCATACTTTCTATAATCCGTCTTAATTAGTTTCCACCAGAAGATGGTTTTCAGAAACCAATGAAGACGGATAATAAAAGGTATGATAGTTCTGTATTCATTGGTAGTCATAATAACCCTTTAGATTATTTAGAGATATTTCTTCAAAGAGTAGTATCCGATTGAAGAAGTTTGAACAAATTCGCTACGTACCTTCATAACACACTCCATGATACTCATGTTGAACAGATTTTAAGAATTTTTAAAATTTTGTCTTAGTTGCCTCAAGAAAATTTGACAGATGAGTATACTATGTATTACAGTCTTAGATTGAATGAATTTAGAGTAAACTGACATGAAAGAAAATAATTGGGTTTTCGATTTAATTTAAATAAATTGAAAACATATTTAAAATTTTCATTTATCCCGATAATATTTAATAAAGGGGTTTATCTAAGATTAGATCTGCCGGTTATTCACGAAATTTTAAAAAAATATAACCTTATAATGTAAGAATATAACGAATTTCCAAAAAAGCTAACAACTTTACCATATACTATTTGTCAACGTATTTTAAATATAGATGCTTTGAATTTACACTTTGATTAATTTAAGAGAAGAATTCATGGCAATAATATAATATAAATGATAATAATCTTAAACTAATATCTGGAAAATACTTTATAAACAATCAGATTATTGCAACAATATATAATATTTCAATGAAATACCTAATGCGTACTACAAGAATAATGAATATAATAAATTACGTAGAAATTAAAATTAACCTTATTTTTGCAGAAATAGAATCATAATAATAAAAGTCTAATTGTAAGGACTCTCACCACTTTTGAAAATGCCCAATTAATATATTGTGTGGAATATTACGATGGCAACTTCCATGATAAGGCACAAGGTAAACTATAGTGAGAGGTAAAATGAGTTCTATAGACATTAACGTCAAATAAATGCTTAAATAATCACACTATAGAGCAAACTAATTTAAAAATCAATATGTCGTGCTACAAACTAATTTTGTGAAGAAATAGTTTTACCTATAGAATGTTCTTTCCCATTGGAACCATACTAAAAAAATTAAATAAAAAATAAATAAATAATTTCTGGTTTTCTAGAAGGGAATGACACTATTTATGAATGAGTTGACGTCAATAAGATTGTGAAAATTTGACTAAACGAACCCATAAATAGATGATATATATATATATAAATTTCCCTTCTGGAACCCTGGTTCCCTTGGATTCCTCGTGGAATTGGTACCACGTTGCGACATTTGAATCATTTTTCCAGAATTTCATCGATTCTACTACGAAGATACTTAAACTATGGAAATTATAATCATACAAAAATGATTTTATAATCACATTTTAATGGTTTTATTGGCTGGAGTGGAGTAAAAGAAAAAACATTAATAGCGTTGTTGTTCTTTTTTGTAGTTTACGGAAAAAAAATGTAAAGGAAATACTTGTTTGCAATTCTTAGGAAATGGCCTAAAGTCGGTATTTAAGCTTATTTTTTCTAACCATTAGAGAGAAAGAAGAGGGTTTAAAGGGAGACCAAAATTGAAAAAAATTGAGTTAATTCACAAATTGAAGTTCATTTCTAGTTTTATTAGTGTTACGAAAAAATGTAATATATATGTAGTATATTACTAGATATATAAGTATT
>KZ809784.1:64746-77152 GCA_000696205.2 Oncopeltus fasciatus
ATATATATATATTAGCTCTCCATTTCAATGGTTTTAATGGCTGGAGTAGAGAAAGAGAAAAAGCGAATAAGAGGTAGAGACCAAATGAAAAAACATTAATAGCGTTTTTTGTTTTTTTTAGTTGATGGAAAAAAAAATGTAAAGGAAATACTTGTTCGCAATTTTAAAGAAATGGCCTAAATTCATTATTTAAGCTTATTTTTCTAATTGATGATTTCGTTATTGACTGAAATCGTTTGAGAGGAAGAAGAAAAGGGTTTAAAGGGAAACCAAAATTTAAAATTTGAGTAAATTCACAAATTGAAGTTCATTGTTTTATAAGTGTTATAAAAAATGTATACATCATAATTTTTATAAAATGTAATTTTTTAACTTTCATATTTTATATATGAAACAACGAATATTAAAGAAATAATACAGAATGCAACTACGAGAGTTGGCTGTGCTCTTTTAGTTTTAGATTAAAGGAATCAAATTCGGTGTTATGACAGTAAATTGCAAGCAGTTGAATACGTCTATTTTTCCGAAAATGGCGAGGGTTAGTTTAGAGGAAGAAAAAAATTTATAAACGTAAGCTCTTCGTTGTAGTAAATGTTTCGATAAAAATGTATTGCTCTTGATAGGTATAGAATTATTTAGTATTAGTATGAGTATCTTATTTTATATCATAAGTAAGAGAGAGCATCAGTATAAAGTTGAGAACACGGGGCGACCTGTTAAACATAGTTAAACAAATGCTTCATTAATTTTTTTTTTGTAAAAATTTCAATAAATGAAATGCTAGAAAATTAAATTTTTCCACCTACCAATAGAAACATTTTTTTTCGTAACATTAATTATGACCAAGAATTATTTTTATACATTTTTAAGTTATTCTAAATCATCCCTTCTCCTTAAATCCAATTATTGAAAAATAAAAGAAGAATTTATTTAACCATTTGCAATATAAAGCATACATTTTGGTTGAATTTGATTCCTATAGGTAAAAAGTAAGTAATCCTGCCCCCACTCTGAATCTCCCGCCCCCCTTATCATGTTGCATATTAATATTAATATAATAATATCTTATAATAAATATTATTCATATTTTAGAATATATCATAAATTTAATTTCTCCTTTGTAGGATCGGTGAATATCTGTAAATAATGTTCATAAGTTGTGACATGGTATAAAAAGTTAACAGCTTGATATTCTTCAGGAAAATCTTCTTATAATGGTACTTTAAAGAGCATCTCTTGAGGGATATATGGTGGAGATACGACTTAAACTATGAATATGAAAAGGGTAGATTGGATTACGTTAGTAAGGAACTAACTAATTCTAGAACTAGCATTAACTAGCACTAGAACTAGCATTAACTAGCACTAGAACTAGAAGTAACTAGCATTAACTAGGACTAGCACTAGAACTAGAATTAGCGCTAGAACTAGCATTAGCACTAACTAGCACTAGAGTTAGTACTAGAACTAGCACCAGAATTAGAACTAGAACTAGATTAGCACTTGAACTAGAACTATTTCTAACATTAGCACTAACTAGCACTAGAACTTGATCGATTTAAATTTGAACTAGTTATATGAAGCCATATTGAATAAGACGACTCGTTGTCTCTGGTGCAGCCCAAATTTCATCTGTCTTAGATTTTATTATTCTTTTTGTTTAATATAATAGGATGTTTGTGAGTACAATAAAATAGTAACATATGACCATTTCTAAATGGATAATGTTTCGAGGATGTAAAAAATTATTAACCTTAAATATAAACGATTGAGATACAACAAAAACTAAGGGAATACAAAATATAGAGCTCAATACGTTCCTTAAATCTGTAATAACTTGTGGTCAGTAGGTGTAACTTCTAACCTTTGCTTCCACTCTATTATGAATCGCAAAACGAATGCATCAATTTTGAGTGTGGGTTATGATACATATATATTTTAGTTTGATTTCTATAGTTTGTTTTTTTCAGAAATAAACTAATAAAACCGGCAAAGGACCAATGTACTAGCGAAAAGAAAATTAGATTAGTTTCCATAAACGTTATCATTTGTACGTGTGAAACTTGACTGTCCTTTTGCAATCATAGAGATAATCATTTCGATTGGAAAATATATTTTATTTTGTCCAGAAAATCTTCGTTTTTAATTTTTGAAGCAGGTTGCAAAATAAACAATTAATTGAGTCAGAATATACTGATAATTATTGTCTTTCTTTGATTATAACTTTGTGATAACCAAAAATTTCAGACGACCATCAGAGACAGATTTCAGAAAGATGAAAAAGAAGAGAAGCCTGAACACCATAATTATAAATAAATACATGATACGCGTTTATGAGCATTTTTTATCCACCACAAAAGCGGTACTCTTATTCACCCATGAAGATTAGTAAAGGTTGCAGTTTTAGATAATATTTACTATTAGACATGAAGATAGTGCATGAAGATTAAGGAACATTCTTTAAGTGATAATAGGTCTGTACCAACGACCCTGGGATATGTTCCACACATATCCAGAAGAATGCGCAATGAACCTATGCCATCCTGAGGAACCTCAAACGTCTTTGAACTTGTTTGAAGATAGCCCTAAGCGAGCGATAGCTGGTGTAAAATAGACTTTTGAAAACTTCTTTTTTTTTTTTTTTTTTTTTTTTTGTACTTCTTCTCGTAAAAACGTGATAATCGGAATTCCAGACGGGTAAGGAACCATAATTTTATAGTATGAAATGTTTTTTTCATTTGCTTTTAAGTTCGCGTATTGATTTCGAATAAAAGTTTCAAGTAATCCTACTAGATCAAAGACATTTTAGAATACTTCTTTTTTTTTTTTTTTTCCAGAAGGTGAGTGTTGCATTTCCTAATTTGTTTTTAGCTGTGTTCTTGGTTGAAACCGTTCGCTATGATCTGATTTAAACTAGCTTCAACCAAGGAAAACTAGCAAGATTTTATGTTTAACCAAGATAATACTTCTGCTTTGCTATGTTGTAAACATTTGTTAGCAGATTTTGGTAAAATCATGCCATTCACACAAGTACAATAGCGTGGATCTTAGTAAAGTTTTTCAGATGTTCACCAATGTTTCTCTCTCTCTTTATACAATATTATGTGTTATTTCTTGACCAAAAATCAACCAATCACTCGAACTTGCAGCACCATTCTTTCGAAAGCCCTTCTAAAAACCGACACTCCCTATGACCATTTTTAATTAGACATATTAAGTAAACTTAATTCAAGCGGCACTTATGTGACGGTCATTTTATTATTTAAATCCATCTTACTTAAATTTCAAAAAATTTAGCATATAATATCAACAAATAGTCAACAAATTAATATTTCCATTTATGGAAAATCAATTTAGAGATATTTATCATACTTTCTATAATCCGTCTTAATTAGTTTCCACCAGAAGATGGTTTTCAGAAACCAATGAAGACGGATAATAAAAGGTATGATAGTTCTGTATTCATTGGTAGTCATAATAACCCTTTAGATTATTTAGAGATATTTCTTCAAAGAGTAGTATCCGATTGAAGAAGTTTGAACAAATTCGCTACGTACCTTCATAACACACTCCATGATACTCATGTTGAACAGATTTTAAGAATTTTTAAAATTTTGTCTTAGTTGCCTCAAGAAAATTTGACAGATGAGTATACTATGTATTACAGTCTTAGATTGAATGAATTTAGAGTAAACTGACATGAAAGAAAATAATTGGGTTTTCGATTTAATTTAAATAAATTGAAAACATATTTAAAATTTTCATTTATCCCGATAATATTTAATAAAGGGGTTTATCTAAGATTAGATCTGCCGGTTATTCACGAAATTTTAAAAAAATATAACCTTATAATGTAAGAATATAACGAATTTCCAAAAAAGCTAACAACTTTACCATATACTATTTGTCAACGTATTTTAAATATAGATGCTTTGAATTTACACTTTGATTAATTTAAGAGAAGAATTCATAGCAATAATATAATATAAATGATAATAATCTTAAACTAATATCTGGAAAATACTTTATAAACAATCAGATTATTGCAACAATATATAATATTTCAATGAAATACCTAATGCGTACTACAAGAATAATGAATATAATAAATTACGTAGAAATTAAAATTAACCTTATTTTTGCANGGGACTTGAAGGAGTCGCCATAACATGGCAGATATCGAATTACTCCAAGTAACATGGCTGGCCTTGGGCTTGGCTTTACCTATCATACATATCCTTGGTACGCCTTTAGCGTCTGGCTGTGGTGGGACTTAAAGGAGTCAACAAATTTATATAAAAAAAACTAATTAATTTCTTAAATAAGTTTCTTCTCTTACAATACAATAATTGCGCTTATATCTATTCACATAACATTGAAATAATTTGTATAATGATTATCATACTCTATACTCACTCCCATCACCTAGCCTTAAGCCTCCTCAAAGACACACCTCCATTAAATAATTTCTTTTTATTTTATGCCAAGAGAGTTTTAATTTCTGTTTACTATAGACAAATTAGTCTTATGGCCTTCACATCAACTTATGGGATGATCCACTAAAATACTCGTGAATAAATCTTATGAATATCTGTCAGATTTTAATTAGGAAGCGTGTCTAAAATGTTTTCGCACCTTAAGACTGTATTTAATTTAATTAAAGTATAATGACTCAATTGATATTAGATTCCCTGGTCATATTTCAAAATTGGTATTCAAGAAAGGTATTATTTCATTTAGCATCGTTCATTTGTATTTTTTTGTTCCCAAAGGTTTTGAATATCGAATAGTGTTCAATTTGACGGCTGTGAGTATAAAGACATGGACTCCCTGACATTTTTTTCTATACTTACGAACAGGATTTTGTGCATAAAAATATTAGATGAAGACTTGCTACTTAAAGAATTTCGAAAATTTTTTAAAAGTAATATAAAACGCTGTAATTTTATGTATTCCATTTCATCATACTTTTGTGAAAATAAATTTAAAATACTTTGACTTTTGTTTTCATTATAGACTAAATATTAAATATTCAATTTGGTCCTATATTTTCAAAACGTTTTTTAAACTACAATCAAAACTGCATTTTTCACTAAAATTTTGGTGATGACAATAAAGTTTTTTAAATTTTATGATAGATTATAATACGTATAACTGTAGTCATTAAGTGCGCTGCCTCATCTGTAAATTAAAATTAAACGTGAAAAATGCTTTTAAAATCTCAAAATAAGTTTGGAATCTTCATAGGATGTCACACTAAGTTGTTAAAGGCGTAAAGCAGGAAAACTTCGAAAAAACTACTACAAATACACATATCCGAGAGAAAAAAGCGCAGACGATGTCATCTTAAAATACTCCAAACGATTGTCAAAAAACTACAGGAGAGTAAAAAAAAAAAGAAATTATATGGAGAGATATCTGAAGCAATATTGAAACAATATGGACCTCCGGTTATAGCAGCTCAGGCTTCAGAATTAATTAAAACTGAGATAAATTAAAATTAATTCAAAAGGACAAATTATCAGAGAGGCAGAGGTTTAATGAAGTCCTATATTACCTAATGAACCAATTCTCACCCTCAGATGAACCCGATACGAATGTTAATAAATAACAAGAGAGATATCCCATTCCCAGAGAGATTTAAACTAAATTGAAATAGTTCATATTATTGAAAATTTTAAAGATAACAATACCCTGATTTAAATGGTTTTGTCTCAATTAAAAAGGGGTATAGTTGTAATATATAAAGAAAAAACGCTGCAAATTCTAAAACAGTAGTTAATTTTCTTGAATTTATGAGAAAGCTTTTTAATATCCGTTTATTGATAATATTCTTGATATAAAGTTGTAGAAATATCTCTATATATAACCTTGTAATCTCATTTCCTACATAAACTAGCTTTTAATATAGGCAGTAAAACTGAAATTCAATATTTCATCTCGGGGGAAGAAAAAAAAAGGACAATACTTCAATCAAAATAGAATATAAAAAGTTCGTTAATATAAATTGTACTTTTTATTGAGTGCTAAAAACGTTTATTAACTTTGATTACTTTAGGATAGAAATTTACTTGAGAAGAAAGATTCGAATATGAAATTCATTAAATCTATTAAGCGAAATATAGTACTTTCTTTTCCTAGTACCGAAACTCCGTAAGACGGATTTGTAGCGAACGGAGTGAGAAAAGAAAAAGACAGTATTTAGACCAATAGATATAACAGATTTAAAATTGAAATTTTTGGTTTCATTTAAATTTCCAAGCTATTAAAAGTTGCCAGCACACATTAAAAAAATATTTAAAAAAAAACTGCAACATTTATTTCAAGATTTTTTAATTGATAGAAATAAAATTGCGGCTAATATTATTATTTATTTCGACTAACTTCAGCTATTCGAAGTAAAAATTTTGAAGACTCAAGAAAAACTATAGCAACGAAAAATATCTATTGTAACAAAAGTGTTTAAGAGACCAATACTCCAGTGTGTGTAGTTTTAGTGTCACAATTGTAATGCAATTTGCAAAAATTTTAATTTTTATTCACTTCCCTTAGAGATGTCAGATTAAGCTTATATATAATACAAAACTTGGCTTCGCACTGCGTGATAAATATAACTTTTAATCAAAATCAGTTCAGATGTCTTTGACTTACAATTTCAATAATTTTTGATACAGTTGGCTATATCAAGTGACTCAGAAGACTCTGGGTGTCTCCAAACTTTTTTTAAAATAAAAATATACTTATTGATTTAAATACAATAACAATGTATATATGCATGAAAATTATCCATATTTTATTCGTTTTCCATTTCGGTGGATTAGGTTAATCGTTTCTTAAATTCCCTCAATCCTTTGTCCAATTTAAGACGTTAATGAAATAATTCCACTGTTTTTGGATAAAATAATTTTAAATAATTAAAACTTTAGTTATTTAAGTTGATCTTATCTTTATTTTAAAAACTGTTGACGCAAAAGTAAACTTTACAAAAAACAAGTCACTGCACTGACATTAATTTCTTTATTNATTAATATCTAATATATACTTATTAACATTCATATAATTATACAATAACAAGTCACTTGAGAAATAAGTTGAAAATATTTGGAATATTAAATAATTATGAAAACCTCAGGAAGTTACAACGTAAACAAGAGAGTTATTTATTTTTTTTATGAAGAAGGTGAAAATCTGTTGGAACATTTTAATGCCGACGGGATACGCTTATCAAGTACTAAGATAACACAATCAAAATGAATAAATAGAAATAAAAATATATTTGAAATCAGAGACAAATAACAGAGGCACCGCTGTTTACTTTAACTAAGGAAACTTTTGTATAACAATTTCATTCTATGCGAACCATAATTCTATATAATTAATATAAAACTCAATTTGACTCACATATTTTACAAATTTATATTCTAAATAATGATGAAATTAAGATAAAGAAAATAAATGTAAACCATTCATGGAACAAACATCCAATGACCTGAGCATCCCCAAAGACTACATTTTGTGTGAACCCTGTGCATTATAGTTAGTTTCCCATATAAACTTTTACTTTATGGGTTTTTTATTTTTTATTTTATATTTTCAGCTAACCAATCAATCAGGGCTGATTGGTAATAACTTATCAATTAATTAATAGAAGTAGATGAGGATGGCTCTACTACTACGGCCCACCAAGGTGAATTATCGTTTTTAACTTAACTCGGATTCATATAGGTAGGTTAATTATATATGTGTATTGGTAAAAATAACATAATAGATTATATACCTGCATTTGTATTTATTAGAACAGAGCTACATGTGAGAGATAATTATTTCTTATAATGCTGCTTTTGTAAATTATTGACACATTTTACTTGTTATGTAAATAAAGGATACTAGTATTACTAACGTATTCAGGGGAAAAAAAGAAGATAATTTATATGTGAAAATTGGATCTAATCCTTTTCATATTTTTTTAATGTGTTAGACAAAAAAATCTTTGCGTTAAATTATAGGTTGATGTGGAAATAATAACTTAATGCATAAATATAAATTTAGGAATATATTTCTACAATAGATTAAATAAGAACAGTTATTTAAAAAAAAAAAGAATTTTGTAAATGTTTGATCTTCCTGATCATATTTTCCCCTAAAAACTGATGTTGATTGATGTGATATTTGAGACTTAGAAAATAATTTAATTCATGCTTGTTTGACTGGGAGAAAAGAGTATTTTGATATCAATATTGTTCAACATTGTTCTTGAAAGGTAGTATTGTATATTATACCTTTTTTGCGACCTAAGTCGGGATAATCATTGACTTCATGATGAGTTACACAGATCTATTTAAGGGCCACTGTTCTTCATCTTATTCACACGATTTTTAGATACTCTCTTCCGTCTCTTAAAGGTAAGGTATCCACCGGCCTTAATCAATTTGTAATTTTCGGCATCTGTTGATGACATAATCATAGCCGAGCTTCGCTAACCAATTTATCAGGGCTGATTGGCAATAACTTACCAATTAATTAATAAAGGTAGATCCCCTAATAGTTGCCGTATCCAGTTACTCCCTGCTCACTTGTTTTCCGCAAGTATATGTACATATATGTACTAATATAAATAAACGGTCATTTCACAGACATGTTAATCTTCTCTTCTTTAAATAGTTTATACTAATAAATGAAATTCGCAAAAATAATAATCGTTCCTAAAAGAAAATGAATAAAATTTTAAAATTAAAGACATAAAAAATAAGCAACCTTTAAAGGAATTCAAATATAATCAGAAAATATATCTAAAAGATAATAAACTTTGAAAATTTTGTTTTGATAGATCTTTGGGCATAAAAATATTCTACAATATAAATTAAAAAACTGATATAGACAGGGATAATTTAAGTAGGAGTTATAATATTTATAGAATCACAAAAACATGTTGACAATGCTAGGTTTGTTGAATATATCACATACACTTAGTTGGATGGGGTAAATCTTTGTGAGATAAAGAGTAACACGTGTAAGATAAAAACAAAAAAAATAGAAAAACTATTGCACGAACTATAACCATTCAAGTCCAAGTCAAATCAAAAGAAGGAAAGACTACTTTGCAGATTCTGTTTCTTTTTTTATATTTTAAACGACTAAGGTATACAGTTAAAATCATATATGAAGAGCTGCCTACTGGTAACTAGTCTTGTCTTAACATTCATGGTACTGAGCAGATTTTTCTTTTTCTTTGCTAATTTAAAAAATAAAACTAAGTATTTAATCAATAAAAAACAAACGAAGGGGTGGCTGCATTATTGTTACAAAGAAAAAAAAAATTGCACTGATATTCTCTTCCAGATACTATTATCTGTGTGCTGAGAAATCAGCAATTGTTATATTGAGTTTTTTCTTAATTATTAAATTTAAAGGGTTGAATACTTATTTTTAAATAACGAGCAAATAAATTGAGAGATAGAGAAATTTATGAAATTAATGAACTTTATATAAAATAAATGCTTTGTACTTCAGCAATTATAATAAATTAAAATTATTTATTATTGTTTTATAGCAAATTAAATATTTTTGTTTTTGTAAATGTTTCTAAATGTCCGGCCCCAATTCAGTTTATTACTGAGAAAATATTTAATAATAAACTGAATTATAATAATACCTTAACATATCAATACTAGTTTGCCGTTGTGCATGAAGTAAGAAATAGATGAATAAAAGCACCTTGCTCTAAGTTGTAATAAATTGTTCAAAATCATAGAAAATGTTATTTATTGATAACCTTCTATTAGTCACAACAGATATACTAAGAATTCTTACTGATGACGCCTCCTCCATTAGAACACAGACATCCTCATCCTTAATATTTTCCCTGTACATACCATAAAAAAAGTTAAAACATTCTACATTTAAACTTGCAAAACCAAACCTCTCTCCCAAACCAATGACCTTACTTTTCGTTCTCTCCCTTATATTCCTAAACTTTCGGGAAAAAAAGTTAAGAAATCCCTTACTAAAACTTTGCCGAACCTGAAGCTTGATTTTTTCACTAATAACAAACTTAAATTTATTTACACCACCCCTCAAAGATCCCATCTCCCTCCTTAACAAATTCCTTGTTTCACTCCAAATTGCCATGGAGTGAAACAAGGAATACATTCCTTATTATACGTTCATACATATTTCATACATTGGCCAAACCAAAAACCCTATTTCCGTAGAATCAACAATCACAAAAATTACATTAACAAAAAATAAATATAAACTGGACTCACAAATAACGCCTTCCACGACGAACACACATTCGCCCTTGAAAAAAATAAAAATTCTTTTAACTGAACCCTATTAACGCATATCGTATGAACGCCTTATCTGAACCGTGAGAATACATTTACAGCACTATCNTAATATTTTATTATTTGTTGATATAATACAAATTGTTTATCTGAAGTCTGATATGGAACATCAGATCAAAATTCATAAACTCTCAAAATTCATAAAACAGAGCTACAATCCATCCAGAGGAAGGGTTTAACATCCACTTGTCCTCTCGATTCTGTGTGGGATAGATTCCCTGTCAGGCTTCATCTCCACTTAACTGTGATTACCCTTGACTAGTGACAAGCGTATGAACAGTCTCTAAAAATAGTGTAAGTAAAACTGTGAAAAACATTTCCACACGGTATTAGCTAACCAATCAGCTAATGGGATTCTTCTTTCGACACAATTCAGCGATGAAGGGGGGAAATGAAGGCTGTATGTTTTAATCTATCGTATACTGCAAAACTTATAAAATGTGTAGTGCACTATACTCTCAACTTCTTTTATTTTCGAAATGATAGCTTTATTTTATTTATTTATTTTTAAATGTATTCATTAAATATGAGAAGATCTTCGAGATTAATATAATGGTGTAGAATATATGACAGTCTGATGGGGACCCAAAGCACAGAATAATAATTAAGATTTGTAAAATCTTAATTAATAATTAATTAAATAAGATTTTTATTTTTAAGTTTTATTAAAAACAGCAAAACATAAATTATTTGCAAGGTTGTTTAGGATACATACCAGGAAATCGATTTCATTTAAGTGAAATAAATTAAATACCATTGTGGCACAGACTGGTCTCTTTGTTGTTGTTTTTTATATAAATATTCAATTATTATTTTCCTATTGTTGATATTATCACATGCATATACAGAAATGGTAATCACTTGATCTTATTGATGATAATAATAAAACTATCTAGATCATTTTTTCCAAAAAATAAACTTAAAAATTTATAATTTTGAATTGACTTGGGTGTAGGGTGTAATGGAGTTTTTATGTGGAGAAGAGAGGGTATTGGTACGGCACATTAAAATTTTAAGAATGATTCAGTTGTAGAATAATTTGGGTCATTTACAGTTATAGTATAATATGGAGCATTTACATATTTTCATAGTTTTGGACTAAAAGGATTGTATTCGTTGGATATCGGAAGGCTTAGCGTTATCCCTAAGATATTTGCCACACATCCAGCTGAATCCTAGAAAATCTAAACGAAAGCATTAAATTGGTGCATATAAATTGACTCAAAATGTTCAGCCTTGAAGTTTTGAAATTCAAAACACACATAAAATACAAAAAGTTTACTAGAATTAAAAATTTACGCCAGTTTGGATGGAGCAAGATAAGAGAAACTAAATAAGTGAAGCAGACAAGATTGGCAATCGGCCCTAGAAAAAAAATGAAAACTAGTGTCTGACAGTCACTAAGGCTGAGTAGTTGCGACTGACAATCACTGGAACTGGAAAGTAGTAGTGACTGAAAGTCACAATGGCTGAGGAATAGTTGTGACTAACAATCACTGCGGCTGAGCAGTTGCGACTGACAATCACTGGAACCTGAGAGTAGTGGCGTCTGACAGTCACTAAGGCTGAATAGTTGTGACTGACAATCACTGGAACCTGAGAGTAGTAGCGTCTGACAGTCACTAAGGCTGAGTAGTTGTGACTGACAATCACTGGAACCTGAGAGTAGTAGCGTCTGACAGTCACTAAGACTGAGAAGCTGTGACTGACAATCACTGCGGCTGAGCAGTTGCGACTGACAATCACTGGAACCTGAGAGTAGTAGCGTCTGACAGTCACTAAGGCTGAGTAGTTGTGACTGACAATCACTGGAACCTGAGAGTAGTAGCGTCTGACAGTCACTAAGACTGAGAAGCTGTGACTGACAATCACTGCGGCTGAGCAGTTGCGACTGACAATCACTGGAACCTGAGAGTAGTAGCGTCTGACAGTCACTAAGGCTGAGTAGTTGTAACTGACAATCACTAAGGCTGAGTAGTTGTGACTGACAATCACTGGAACCTGAGAGTAGTAGCGTCTGACAGTCACTAAGACTGAGAAGCTGTGACTGACAATCACTG
>KZ809785.1:0-13067 GCA_000696205.2 Oncopeltus fasciatus
TATTTATAATGTAGAAGCTTGTCCTGAGCCATGGGTGTTTAAAATAGGGTGGCAACCTGTGATAGCCCCTTCCTCCATGACCCTAAGTGGTTGAAAAGGCTAACACGCAAAAAAAAAAAAAAATCTTTGGAATTCTTTTAGGAACTTTTATTTAAAAATATAATTCTTAGGAAAGAGAATTTCCCCCATTTTATATTATAAGTTTAATGATTATTAACTGATAAAAAACAAAAACAAAGATATTTCCAATAATTCTAACATTAGAACTTTTATTTCTTCCTTTATTAGTTCACTTTTCATACGTTATTCCTCGTTGCTATCTTAAGTTTCAACTAAAATAACAATATAAAAGGTTATTTTCACTACCAATGAATAGAGAACAATCATACCTTCTAAACATTTACCTTCATTATTCTTTAAGGTTTGTAAGGACATTTTGGCAGTTTATTCTGTGTCCATCTCAATGACACTGGGATATCTGCTTAGTTTAGGCAACTCTTGCGTGGAGAACTTTGACCCTCTTTTCTAGGTCTATTAGCAGTTGGGTTTATAAGAAATGGAAAGTTCAAATATAAATACCCATTAAGTAGGATTCTACCTATGGATTTGGTTAGTTCACGTCAGGCAGGTTGTGCTGCAATCACAATTCCTGTTCAACATCTTTTGGGCGTGGCGATACAACGCAATTAATCTTCGGCTCGTCTTCCCGTCAAAGTTTTCCAATTAGGTCTTATCTGTTTGTGTTATCTCAGGTACTTTGGAACTATTAATCCAAAGACGTGGCGGACACCTTCCGATAATCCGGGCTTCGCAGCACAGGATGTGCCGAACGAGATAAGGGCAGGCATCCTTGTCCGGGGCAGGCTTCGACACTTTCAGCACTTGCCATTGTGTTGCAGGAGCACATTTTCCTTCCTTCCCCGCGTGCTTAATCCGTAACAATGATCACAAGTATTTGTGACGTCACATCATCCTACATATTGGTACAATTTTACACGAAAATCATATTTTCCTATAAAAATGCACTCCTTGTACTTATTGATTAGTAGCAGGAGTATTCGACATGGCCAAGGGAGAGCGATAGAAGGATCAATAAGGCTATGGAGGGGGGACCTATTCCTCCACGTCAATGTATTTGCAAGTATTTTCCTGATACACGTTTTTTNTGTTTCATACATGTTTTTGTATTCTTCTCTGCCTAGTATGCATGTCTATATTTATTAATTAATTAAAATTTAACCTAATATTTTTTCTAAAATTTCTCCTATAAAAGTTTCGATATTATATTTTATCGTTTTTAATTATATCTGCATTCAAATTTTATGTTCCGTTTATATCTGCTTTGAAATAAGCTGTTATAGTATTTTTGCTTCTCTATATTTTTTCTAAAATTTTTTTATTGTATGTGTTATTTTCACTATATGTTGCATTTGATTGATGTCAACATTTAAATTATGGTTGTATTTCAATGTACATTTGTTTAAATTAACCAAAAATATTAATAAAATAATCACATTGGTTATTTTATTAATATTTTGGGGATTTCCGTTGTTGTTATATGTTGCTTTACTTTTTTCTCTTCTCTTTAAATTTTGTTTTGTCTCTTTTNAGCTGTGTAAACCTCACAGATTCCCCAGCTTTCATTCAAGATGACAGCAAATAAGATAACATCTTTCATATTTGTAAGATTTTAATCTTTAAATATACGCCTTATGTTGCGAGGGGGGGGGGGGTTAAAAAGTTCTCGGACTGACCCAGAAAGAAATGAAATCAAAAAGTAAAACATATAATTTATTTCTCTGTAACCAAATGAGCATCAATAGCCTCTTTGAGTTAGTCTTCGTCCTCAAATCGCCTTCCCTAGTTCTAGTTCTTGGCTGTAAGGAGGATGGTTGCTTAAATCATAGCCCAAGGTGGCCATCAAGAGAGGTGTGTAAATGGTAATACAGTGGCTCGTGCAAACGGATGAAATTAAAAGTATTATAAGTACTAGACCAGAAATGGCAGGATTATTAAAGTTTCTATGAACATAACTAAGGATTAGATAAACATGAGAAGGTTTGAGTCCTTTATCTTAATTCTATCCTTCATAGGCAGGCCGAGAACCTTTTGACATCCCCTCTCATTTGTTAGCCGTGGGATGTATTTCAGTTTATGGTATCTTTTATTTTTGTGTGGGGAGGAGGGGGATTCAGGCTGATTTTCGTCGTATCTCCAACGGTTATCGTGTGAAGAGATTGTACGCGTTGAAGTGGACAGGAGGTTACGCAAATGTAATTGTCATATGAGGAGAGGATATCGAGGAATTAGGTCTTGGTAGCTGAAGAATTAAAAACTAATTTATAGCCAAAACAGTTTGTACTTTAGCCCACGTTGTTTCGGCCATAAATTTCTGGCCTTCATCAGGGCTAATGGGGTGATGAGAGAGAGAGAGAGAGAGAGAGAGAGAGAGAGAGAGAGAAAGAGAGACTACTACTCAAGAGTATCTAAATCATGATTAGTAACATTGGAGTAACTCAGTCATGATTAGGTTACTGTTGAGCAGTAGTCTCTCCTCATCACCCTAATAGCCCTGATGAAGGCCTGCAATTCAGACCGAAAAACTTGGGCTAAAGTACAAACTATTTTGGCTATAAATTTTAATTCTTGGTAGACTTAATTCCTCGATATCCTCTCCTCATAAAACTCGACTGTCGACAAAATTCACTTCCAAATNAAGTACATTTATATATATATATATTTCGAAAATGAAACTCTCGCGGCTGGTAATATAATTTAGTACAACGATTTAGTCTAGGGTCGTGCGGATAGATAATACACAATAATAAATAAGATATATTTATATGATACCTTAACCAAATTCGGGATTTAGGCTTTACATTGTAAATTGTAGAAACAAATAATTGATATTTGAAATATGACGAGGAGGAGAAAGCAAATTTTAGAGGCAGGTCAAAATTTGTAATGGTTTCGTCATTTAAGTTATGAAAATAGTTTAAAGAACTTGGTTAGAGTAAAACATAATTTTTTAAAACCAATTTTTTGTTGGAAGTTATTTAGGAATATAACGACGATGGCTGACTGACTCCCACCCTCCTTCGGGGCCACGAAGCCCAGCGACCATTGGTGCTGTTGCCTTTTACAGTGTATGCTAACTCCGGCCTGTAAGATATAGTTCGCCATTTTCTCTCATTTATCTTGTTGTGAGACATGGAAAATCTGCATCTTCCATCGCCGAACTTGAATTCTTTTTTTTCTTTTTTTTTTTGTAGTGCACGTTGATTTCTGCCGGTCATTAGCGCTTAACTTCTATTGTAATAATTGTTATCCTTTGTTTTTAAACAAACTAATAATAATAATGATCCCCTAAACAACTACTAATAATAGATAAACAATAATCTAATAATAAATATAAAATTCAATAAAATTAAAATAGTTAAGTTCATTTAATATTAAATTATCACATATGTTTAGAACTATCACTAAATTTATCACAGACTTGAGTATCGATTCATATATTCCGGTACAATTTAATGTATTTCAGGTATTCAATTGTCTTGTAGAAAATTTTATTTTCTCGTAACATCTCCTTCGGATCCCCTTTAAAGGTAAAACATTTGCTTTGTTGTTTGTTTTGGGGACACTCCCATATAATGTGGTCCGCCGTGAGAAGACAGGCCACATGTGGGTCGTCGCCTACCAACAAGATGGTAACCGTGGGTTAGACTTGTATGTCCTGTACGTATCCTCGTGATGACAACTATCTCTTCTTGGCAATTTTTCATATGCGACCGAAGTCCGGACTTGCGGTGATGTAGATCGCAGTCGTGTTGAACTTCTGTTCCATCTTTGTTGCCACTGATTCCAAATTATTATTTTTATATATATCATAGATGTGTCCATGAATCTGAGGGTACGGGTAGTAATGTAGCTTCCTTTGCAAGGACGTCAACTTCTTCGTTTCCCTTTATCCCAACGTGGCTGGGTATCCACAGAAATTTTATATTTATTTTTCGTGTATTGAGTTCTTCCGTCAAATTTTGCACAGTAATGGATCTCTCGTGAACTTGTTACTGATTACTTGCTCTTCATGTTCGGCCACGAGTCTCAGCCACAACTCCCTGGAGAACAGTGATTACTCTCAGAGCGAGGACGAGGGCGAGTTCACTCCTGGAGGTGGTTCCAGGGGGCGTGTTACTCCCGTGGCGCCTTCCAGAGGACATCTCCAAATTGAATAGCTCTCCTGGGCAGTCATTCATCAAGAAACGTATTCATCCTCAGTGCCATGGGTGTTTATAATAGTAAACTTTAGATAGTCCCTCCCACCATGACGCTATGTCTTTGATTGGAAAAATAAAAATAAATAAATAAAATAGGAGTATGGTAATACAATTAGTTATGAGTAAAGCAGAAATGCTGCTTGTTTGACATTGTCAAGAAACGTTAAAAATATGTTAAAATATAAGGTTTTTAGAGGAATTTCTCTCTTTTCCCTCATGAGGGCGATTAGATGTTAGACTTTGTTTTCTTGTTCTCTTTTAACCAGTCAAACTTTTCAGTGTAAGGTCGAAGATGGAACCTCGATTAGAAAAAAACCCTCACGCAGGAGCTGTGTAAACCTCACAGATTCCCCAGCTTTCATTCAAGATGACAGCAAATAAGAGTGGACTATTAATCTGATCTTACAGGCCGACGTAGGCAATGAGAGTAAGTGGCAAAACCGTCTAGGCATGGAGGATGTAAGGGAATCGCTCAAGATTCATAGCTACTCTAATAAATATGCGAGTATTTCGTAAATGTATTGCAGAAGTAAAACGATAGACAATTAGTCTATTTCCCTCCTAGTATGTTCTATGAGATTTGGCCTTAACACAGGCCTTTTAACGAAGATAAATTAAATTCATAGATTTTGATCTTCATCTAAATCGACTTCAGTCATTCAGGAACTCATCCAAAGATTTACAAAAATATGTTTAAATAGCGAATTTAGCCTCTTATAGTAAAAACTGCAGACGCTAGAGCAATTAATTTTGGTAGACATATTATTTTCAACATATTGTTTTTGGTTTCTCCTTAGTAAATTAGTGAAGATTATTTATATATATTTAGTTTAAAAACAGGACTGAAATTGACATTCATTCTATTATAATCAATAACCAACTCAAATATTCAATATAATTTTGACTCTGAGGAACTTCTAGGGGGTTAAATTTTAATAGGATAAGTAATGCTACTGCTGGTATTATTTCTTTTTAAAAAATTTGTATTACTAATGTATATGAAGGAAAACACTTAAGAGTGTAAATCGAGGGATTGGCTCGGGATTTAAATAGAAATAGAAAACAAATTCTGTACTTAGGCTTTTCGTTGCAGGGTGAACAATAACCTCTTTTTTGTCTGATTTCGGCAGAGGAGTTGGGCTTTAGAGAATAGCGACTATTTAAAATCTAATATTTAAAAACATAAAAAAAATTTGTATGTACTATTATGTTTTTATTGTAATAGACATAATTGTAAAAATAACAAAATGTGCTCGGCTTACGCAGTTCCTGCGTGACGGACTCGATGACGGTGAAGCAACCGATGAACAAAAAGATGAACCATAGTTGTCTAAAAAAAAATCTACAACTTGTTTGTGACGAGTACGACAGTGGTGTAAAGGTCAGTAGGAACAAGTTCGATTCCCCACCTCGCTTCCCCAATCTTGTTCCCTCGAATGAGTCCTTCTGTTTCGTTCGATCCCTTAGGTCATCAGCAGGGCACGAAGGTCAACTGCCACCACCCTTGAGGCTTATACAAATATATCTAACTAACAACAATCAATATCATTTTAGGAGATTCAAGAAAATAAATTTATTTATATGACTTTGAAATATTTCTTCTATACTTCACCAATTCTACTTATGGAAAACTAATATGCGTATGTGTTGTGAATACAAGTGATTAGAAGGCAACAATTAAGCCATATTTAATTTTCAATAACCCTCAAATCGATTGTAAGGTTGTAAATGTTTAATTGCAATCGATATGATGAAATTCTTTATTCACATGTTTATAAAGAGAGTTATTGGGGCGCCGGGGTAGCTCATGGGATCCGTTCGGGTCTCGCAATTCTCGCGCTGCGGGTTCGAGTCCCGCCTAGGGCAATCTTTTATTTATAAATAGAAGCTTTTCCTGAGCCATGGTCGTCTAGAAAGGTGTGGCAACCTGTAGATAGCCCCTCCCTTCATGACCCTAAGTGGTTGAATGGGAGGCTAACACTTAATAAAAAAAAAAGAAAAAAGAACACAGTTATTTCGATTTAAGTTGGTAATGCTTGCTTCATTACACATTTATCAAACTTACCCATTTCATTTATCTATGTACAAATCCTGTTTATGAATCCAATGTAATCCTAACGCAGTGTTTTTTTCCCCCTTCCTAATCCTAACTTCTTCTAGACCTTGTTACAATTTTAGATATTACATCTTTAAATATGTATGGATATATCTGCGTGCATATGTGCATATGCACGACCGCGCGTGCGTGTGAGTATATGTGTGCGAGTGTGTCGACGCTTACAGGTCTCAAAAGTTATTTTTCTAAATGTATTTTTGACTATTTTTTTTTTTTTAATGTAAGAAGAAATGCTGAGCTTGTTTTTGTTCGTGGTAATACAAAATCGGACCAATTGGAGAGAGGCTTAACATGATTTAGGAAGTTGAGATACAATTATTAACTACAATGCTTAGGATTATGCTAATTAGCTTAGTTTATGTATTTTCTTCATGAGGTATTTCATTTTCTCAATCCCGTGTTCTGTCCCTCCCGCCTATACTTTTTTTTTCTTCAAAATTTTGGTTCGGCGAGAATATGAGCTCACTCATAACTAATTGACATTTAATAAAAAATAGACCTCTGAAGTTCTAAATTTTAGAATTCAGGTTCACCCTCACAATAAATAAAGCAATTTTCATGGTCAAGAAGGTAGAGAGGAAAAAAAATAAGTTAATACTAGGAGCTTAGTCTTGTACAATATGACTAGTGTAATAGTACTTTTAACAGTAGATATATTCATATTTTATAAACTAATTATAATATATTTATTAATTGCAATCAATGAATAAATATTAAATTGTATAAATTACAAATAAAGTACTAACTGTATGTATAATATTGCACATAATATGAAAATATAATTGTCTATTTAATGAATATATTAAAACTAGGATGTACTATATTAAGTGATATTTATAAAAATTGAGCTTAGTTTTTCTATATCTGTTTGTTTATTACATAAATTTTTTTTTTTACTTAGATGAATCATCTCTTTAAATAGTCTTTTAATTTTATTAGATTTTATATATTTTGTGAGCAATTACAAAATGTAAACTTAATTACAGAGTGTAACAACCAAATATATTTAAAAAAAAAATTAAGATTCTACCTCTAAAATCCTAATATTTTTATATTGAATTTATGTTCATTCTCTAAAGTGTGTTGGACTAATGCACCACTATTTTTATTTTTATTAATAATTNCTAGTCATTGCCTCTGGCATGTGGCCTATCACACATGCAGGGTTATACAATTTGGAAACAAAAACAAAAATGAATTTGTAAAATCACAAATGAATCAACATCTCTATAATCCTAAACTACTGCAATTAATTCATTTTAGCTCATTACTCTTTCATATTGCACTTAAATAAGAAATATCAATATTTGCTAATAAAAAAAAAAAAAAATTGATATTCAACTCTGCTATATATTTTTCTTATGAAATTGTAGTATATTAAGTTTCATTGTAGAAGCTGTATTCATGCGCTGGGTTTAGTACTTTCCTCTCTTGTGTACCCTGTGAGCATTCTCACAAACATATAAACAAACTCACATAAATATACATGAATTTGTAATATAATATTTATGTATGATATTATTTATGAATTTATTAATATTTCTAAATTATGCTTTCTAGCCTTGATAAAAATGTTTTAAATTTGTTTATTTTTTGTTGGCAGTTCGAGAGCTGAGAAAAAAATGGAAGTCTGTTCGTGATAATTTTTTGAGAGATATGAAAGCAAGTGGAGTAAAGAAGAAGAAATATGTTTACCATGATCTTCTGACATTCCTGATTCCACATCTTGATCCTAGGAGGTCAGTATTTGTATGTTTTAGGATTGATAGCAACTTACAATAGAATGAGAATAGGATGGGATAATTCTCATGCATTAAAAATTTTATTTATTGCATTTTTGAAGTTAATGCTTTAGGGTAATTAATTGTAAAATGGACATTGCATTAATAACAAATACATCCAGCATTAAGCAAGAAAAAGCTGAAATTTGATTACTCTTTTTCCTCAATTTTTTGGTGGCCAGATCGGATCTAGACGACATTGAATATAGAAGTAATCTGCACTCCCACTTGCAAAATTTCTTTCAAGGTGGTATCTTATTATTATAAAAAAAATATGGAGTAGACTATAAGGTTAGATTGGAAACTCTTTCTTGTTTTCTTACTTTAGAAACATTGGAAACTTCTTGGATCTCTCTGGGTTCCTGTCGATCAACCCCCTTTAATGGAAGATATTCTGCTAAATACTCTTTGTTACATTCTCAAATGTCTTCTTCAAAAAGCACTAATTTTATTAAAGTAATGTATATATTACATTTTAAATAATTATAAATGGTTATGTTAATTTTTTTCCCATCTCTAGGTCTTCCTCTTAAACACTCTCTCCTAGACTGATTCTTAAATAATGCAGGTGCAAGTGAGCAAGCAGACAGTATACATTCACTGGTAGGAGTGGTGCCCCATAATTTCCATCTGATAAGACATCAGTGAAGACCACTTTGATGATCTTTTATATTTGATTATATCTTTTTAGCACAAGTTTGTGCTTGTTGTCGAATTAATTGAATTTTTGAAAAAGGTGAATTAATTTTTAAGTAAACTTGTAACAGGGGCGATAGTTCGGGTCTCGCAATCCTGGGGCTGTGGGTTCAAATCTTGTCCAGGACAACTTTTCATTTATAAATAAATGCCATGGATGTTTAGAATGGGATGGCAACCTGTAGATAACCCCTCCCTCCATGACCCTAAGTGGTTGAAAGGGAGGCTAACACTTAAAAAAAAAAAAGCGTACATACCAAGTATAATCTCGGTTTCATTGCACAAAACTGTAAATTAACCATAGTTCTTCTAAAACATCAACGATTATGTCTCTAAACTTATTTTAGATTTCAACTAAAAACTACCACTCCCAATAATTATATTTTTCACTAAATTATTTTATTATTACCATCTTAAATTTAGGATTGGTAAAGATCCATTGAAATTTACCAGTGTGAATAGCTTGATTTCCTTATAAAAATCTGCCAATTACAGATTCTTTTGACAATTCCTATGCAGACTCCTACCTCTGAATTATCCCTTCATAAGGCTTTTATGTATTATTTATAATATGGATCATGGTTCATCATACTAGAACAGGTAATATCTTAATTAACTAAAACCAAGGTGATTGGAATAAATTAATAAATACAGTGGTTCAATCTGTAGTTTATTCACATTTTACTGTCTAAGCATTTTTTAACTTATGATTTTTTATGTAATATTACTAGATTAATCAAATACTAGGTTAAGTTAATATAAAATTAAGGAAAATTTAATAATAAACTGTGTTTTTGATAAACAGTGCAACATATGGGTTTTATAAAATTGTTACAGACGAGGAAAATCTTGACGTAAGGCCAACCGTCGAGGGAAATGGCCTGCCCTTGATGGTGACTCAGACTATCAGCCACTGCCAATGACTGTGAAGGCAGAAGTGGTAAAAGAACAAAGAAAGGTGGAAAAGGAGGAGGAAGAAGATGAGAATGAGGATATGGAAGCCCCACAAGGTGGCAATAGGGAGTTCCTTCTAAGTCTGGCCCCACTCATGGAGAACCTTGCTGAGAATGAAGCAGAACGTCTAAAGCAAGAGGTGTGTATTAACCATTAAAAATGTGAGAGTGCTGACCATAAAATAATTTTTGAAATTTAATAATTTGAAAAATAATTTGAAATGAGAAAATAATATGTAAACTCCAGCCAGGGATTAAACTATCAGTTAAAAGGAGAGGTCCTTCATTTAATTAATTGATTTTAATTTGATGTAATTATATTGAGAAAAAATTTTATTACTTCATAACTCAATGCAACTATGACCATATTATAGTTTAATATAATGGATGTTCATCCTCCAGCCAGATATTAACTTAGGGGCCTTCAAGCAAGTCATTGATTACTTGGCATCTGACTGCCTGAGCTTTTATTTGATAAACCTCATTTTATGTTGTCTGTCATCTCAAAAGTCTGATAATTACCAATGTATGAAAAGAGCATTACATAATAGTTATTAAAAAGGGTTACAAATCTAATTCATTTTATAATTTATAGTTGAACATTTTTCAAAAATTTAAAAAAATTAACTGTTTTATTATGATATCTTTTCACATAAATAATTTAAATTAATCACCGAAAATTCCTTATGAAGATAGAATTTCAGCTACAGGAGCTATATAATTATGGATTCTAACTATAACAGAAGTAAAAATCACATTTAAGATCTTTTTTTTTATTTATTAAAGTGTTGATTGGAAAAGTCTTGTCTTACATTAAAGAGTCTGTCCATTGTGGGCATTATTTATTGATTAATGGTCTATGCTTTGATCATTGCACTGAACTCTTGTTATTATAATAATTAGAGAATATAAGGGTTACTTATGGATAGTAGTTAGAGTGCATGACTCTCTTGCTGAAGGTCCTGAGCTGGAGTCCCAGATTTCCTTGTCCTTTTCCTGAACTATTTGCATCAAAATTCCTTACCATGGTACCTATTAGTCATAGTGCTAGTACCATTTCCTTGTGGCTCAATTAGGATGTTGAGAGAAGTTTAGCTGCTTACCTAGATAAGCCAAAATTTGAAACAAAAGTTTCCGAGTACTTGAGTCTATTGAGAGAGGTAGCTTGCATAAGAACAGGACTGATAGAACTTACAACTCAGAATGGGAGTAGCCCAAGGTATAAAAACCTTATTTACTTTTGAGGAAGGAACTGGTAGTCAATATTTCTACGAGATTGCAAAAGCTGACAATTTCTCTAGTCATTGCCTCTGGCATGTGGCCTATCACACATGCAGGGTTATACAATTTGGAAGAAGCTTCTTCTTGAATAACATCTCTACACTACTATTATAATTGAATTGCATATTAAATTTTTAAAAAAATTGTAATTCCCTTTCATATTGATATAAATTTTTTTGTCACTGAAACAAAAACAAAAATGAATTTGTAAAATCACAAATGAATCAACATCTCTATGAGTTTGTAAAAATGAACAAAACATTTACATTGCCCTTTCTTATTACTTAAAATTTGTTTCAAGTCATTGAAGTAAAAAAAAAAAAAAAAACAATGTTGAATTTAATTTTATTAGTGAAGGATATCTGCTTAAAGGTACTATGGGTAGTGGAGTCAGTCGGGCAATCAGAAAAGGAGCGACGAGTTTTGAGCTTCATCTCCAGCTGTCCAATTTTTTGGGAAGTAAGTCATCCAAGTTTTGGCAATAAAGAAGAAGAGGAAGCTGCTTGGATTCAGATTTCCCAAGATACCAATGTACCAGGTGAATTTTAAAGTAATTTAACTCTTTAATATTTCTTTTTGAGTTATTTAAAAAAAAAAAATCTTTCTATGAAGTTCTAATTTAAGTAAACTTAATATCAATCACTTATCTTGTTTCATATACAGAGGTTAATATTTTCATGTTATGTTTATTTTCCTTAATGCCTTTTAACATTCCAGTATGATCTTAAGAATAATAAGTGAAATAAGCAAAGGGTAAAAGAAAATTAAAAATTCTTATGGAGAGTTTTTAACAGGATAGGACATCCTCTCTCGTCTTCATGATAGGCAGCCCTGAAGATGGCTTACAATGTAAGCCAAAACGTTGGCAGATAATCTTTAAAAAAATACACTTTTGTTAAATTGGTATTTTTTTGGATCTACCTTGACCGAACCCCAACTAAAATCATCTAATAATAAAAATTCATTTCCCACACATTTTCATTGATGCATTGGCAGAACTTTTCCAACCAAATGGAAATACTGTTGACTTTCTTGGTATGCTAAAAAAGATTGAAATGGTTCCTCTATTAGATGATTTTCTTGATTTCAGAAAAATGAGCAAGGTTATGTATAATATTAAGACAAGGTGGTTAGTATGGGGTACTTCAAGAAAAGGAACAAATATCTACAAAATGTCACAAATTATTCTTAATATAGGTTATTTTCAGAAAATTTGTCTTTACTGCAATATCAGTCTTAGCTACTTCAGTCCCAAACCATCAAGTGACAACCTATTGGAAGGACTGAAATTAAAGTGTTGTAAAAGGCAAAATATTATCTAATTTCTAATTTCAATTCAAAATATTAAATTGATCAAACACACGCATTCCTGGAAGGAATTCTTACCAAAGAAATCAACCAAGGAAATTCTAACCACAAGATTCACCTCAACCAGAGACAACAGTTAATGTATAATAATTGATTTTATTTGTAGAAAAAATGTGCATGAGCCACAGAAGAACTACTATACCATAATTTTTATGTAATTAGAAATGAATTATAAGTTATTGTTTCCAAGCTCTTAGTCATTAAATCCAGTTACAGTCTACAATATTCATTTTATTCTGGGTTTGTGTAGCATATCCCTTCAGGAAGCTCTACGATCTATTCGTAAACAAATTATTCAAGCAGACCAATTGGCCATTTTTCTTGTTACAAAATGATGCGGCTTCTGAAAAATTTTTCTTAGTAAGGGAGGTTTAGAGGAAGGCCAAAATTTATAATAATAATATTTTTATTTTGCGCCAATGACCTCAGCAGTCATTAAATAAAATAATAAATAATATTTTTTTGCTAGTGTTAAATAAATTATTGGGCATAATAGGTGTAAAATTTAATTTTATGATATTTATATCCTCTTGTTTTTGTTTTTGTTGAAAACATATATTGAAGAGGTTATTTACAGGACATTAAGTGTCCC
>KZ809786.1:22608-52463 GCA_000696205.2 Oncopeltus fasciatus
ATATATGTATATATATATTTTAATATATTGTAAACTTATTTCTCTATTCGACTAATGATTTTTAGTCAATAAGTGAGAAGTTATTAATAGCCATTGCGAGTGATAGAAAAGTGTTTTCAATTATTCTACAAATAAAGTTTGCTTCCTTATTCAATAGTTATTTTGGTGAGGAATAAGTTTGAGACATTTATAGCGAAAGTCAGAGCGATTTTGAAACATGCAATGAACTAAGATCTTTTTAAAAAATCGATCTATATTTAAGTGATTTCACAAAGAAAATTATATTGGGAGGATATCGCTTCCAATGAGTCAGTTCTCACAGGGGATTAAAAGTCTTATGTTACATCAAATTAAAGCAAGGTTCTAAATGTAACGAGTTAGGTCTTATGATAAAGATTAGTTAGATTGAGAAATAGAATTTTACACTTACGGAATTTTATGGGAGAGGTGATCGTGTTATAGCTGCTTTGTGCAGAAGAATACCACTGACTTGCCTCGAAGGACTCCTGCCATAAATCCGCCCTCGTCAAGGAATCTTCCTTCTTGGAGGGGAACTCAATCGCTGGGAACAGAGTTTGTTTTGTCAGCCTACCAGGGTAGGGTCTTCCTGTCTTTGAAGGGACATCAGGCAATATCCCATACTTCCCAAACATGTTAATAAGTCTAAATAAGGGCTGCACTCTGACACCAACCATCTTGCTTTTAGTCTTTGAAGGGACGCCGACAGTCTTGTGGTTCCTCCCATATCGTAAATTCTAAACAATGGCAGCTGGTTCTCAGATTTGACGAGCATGATAAGATGGCTGACTCTTTCCCAGAAAAACAATTACCTTATTCAATTAAATGTAAGGGGATAGAATAAAATATCTAACTGTTTCAGCCAGGGCTCGAACTTGGCGATCTCCTGCTATCTGGACAAGCGGGTTAGCCTTTTACACCACCGATACTAGCCAGATAAGATATAACATTAAATTTACATGGTGTAAAAATAATATTTATAAAATTAACATAAATCTTATATTTCGTGAGTTCTAAATGATGTCAGCTATTCCGACAGTACCGCTAGTACTCACCTTACAGTCCTAAAATCATTAAGGGATCTTTATCTTATCTTATGAAAATAAGATTCGTAGATAAAACTTCTTTTACAATAACAATAAAATAGAATTTTCAGTATTTCACTAACCTATCTATTTAGATACAGCAACAAATATAAGATACCTTCATAAATAAATAAGGTGACTTCTCTTCTATCGTGCATTACACAGCGTACATGCTATGATACTTATGTCTTGAAATCACTATATCGCACTTAGCAACGAAGGAAGGAACGCGGTCTATTGTACTAAATGATTGAACTTTACTGATTTTTATATTGGTTTTTAAATGAAGTTAACAACAGGTTAACCATTTCAATTATGATGAACCTTTCTCTGTAATTATAAAAATCAGATGTAAGGACAATGAGCGTAAAAAATCGTTCAATTTAGACTTTAACTTTGTGACGTTTTAAAAGCTAAAGAGACCTTTACTGTATAGGTATATGAGAGATGATCAGAATATTTGCATATTGCAGATTATATCAAGAATATGAGTTCAGTAAATTTGTAGCATTGAATAGTCAGTACAAGCTGCAGTGGTGACAAGGTGGCTCTTGTTCAGCATGCCAAATAAGAAATGAATGAATGGTGTTTTTATTAATAAATAATAACACTTTTCCTTTCAACATAAAACAAATTCGAGAATCAACTACACTGGACAATAGTCCAACGTAGGAGTCCTATATGTATATATAATATGTACAATATATGTAAATATATAATACTTTTTATAATAAACAAAAACATAAGAAATAATAATAATGAGGACCTAGAAAAATATATGATACATTTTAATTTTAAACGAGTTAACAAAAAATAAATGAAAGATTGTTACCAAATACAAATTTGAAATATGGTGATGGAAGACACTTATCACGTAATTCAATTCCTTAATGAGAATATTTATGTTTATTCCAACTCTTCCACGTATTATATTTATTCCAATTCAAATACTCTAAGAGTAGCTAGTCACCGACTTCACAAAAAACTCCAGCTGTACTGGACAACGACCCAGGAAATGTGAAATGTACTCGTAAGTTGCACAAGATACAATTAAAAATCATTTCCACCTCCAAGGGTGTTTAGGTGGGAAATGGTGTGAGATAAGAGCAGATTTGGTAACAAAAAACTATAGTTCAAAGTGAAGTCTCAATCTTTTTTACCTATGTGATTCTTCAGTTAGGAAGAAAGAGCTGCACTGTTTTCACAGTGGAGACAGGAATGTGGTCGTTCTTCTGTATGTTAGCTCCTTATATAATCCTTTAAATTGCAGTACTGAGTGTCCAATACTCGAGATAGAGGCAGACATGAGATCTTTGTTCCGAATGTTTGGTCAACATGTGCATTTTTAAGTTGCCCGGGCAAACTGCACTGTACTCGCAATGGGAGCAGGAATATGGTTTATTTATGGTATGTAGGGACAATATGTGACCCTTTATGGTCGTTCTTCTGTATGTTTTCTCTTTATGTGATCCTTTAAATTACTAGCCCGAGTTGTACAGAATTCGCAGTGGGGGCAAGAATGAGGTCTTAGCCCGGAATGTTTTATCATATGTATCTTTAAATCGTCAGAACGAACTGCACTGTATTCGCAATGGGGGCAGATATATGGTCTTAGCCCGGAATGATTCATCATATGTCTCTTTAAAGTAAAGGAACGAACTGCACTGTATTCGCAATGGGGGCAGGAATATGGTCGTTCGTTAGTATGTTTGCTATTTATGTGATCCTTTAAACTGCTAGCACGAGTTGTACTGTACTCGCATTGAGGGCAGATATGTGGTCTTAGTCCGGAATGTTTCATCATATGTCTCTTTAAATCTTCAGAACGAACTGCACTGTATTCGCAATGGGGGCAGGAATATGGTCGTTCGTTAGTATGTTTGAGCTTTATGTGTTCCTTTAATCTGCAAGACTTATATGTACTATATTCGCATTGAGGGCAGGTATATGGTCGTTCGTTAGTATGTTTAGCTCCGATATGATTCTTCAAGTTACAAGTATTAGGAGAATTGTAATCACAGTACATACATTGATGAATCGTTTTACTAGAATGTTTGGATTTCAAGTGTAGTTTCAAATCGCCAGAACAAACTGCAGTGTATTCGCAACGGGGGCAGGAATATGGTCGTTCGTTAGTATGTTTGCCCTTTATGTGTTCGTTTAATCTGCAAGGCTTACATGTACTATATTCGCAATTGGGGCAGGAATATGGTCTTTCGTTAATATGTTTAGCACTGATATGACTCTTCAAGTGACTAGTATAAGGAGAATTGTAATCACAGTAGAGACATTGATGAATCGTTTTACTAGAATGTTTGGATTTTAAGTGCAGTTTTAAATCGCCAAAACAAACTGCACTGTATTCGCAATGGGGGCAGGAATATGGTTGTTCGTTAGTATGTTTGCCCTTTATGTGATCCTTTAATCTGTAAGACTTATATGTACTATATTCACAGTGGGGGCAGGAATATGTTTGTCCTGAATGTTTGATTACATGTCTCTTCAAATCGCCAGAAGAAGACGACTTATAGTCGCAGTGCTGACACGAATACTTAAATTCTTTAGGAGCAGGGTATAGAGATTCCTGATTACTTTTAGTTCTCTCATCATCTTCTTGAAATTCTATAAAAGAATATAAAAAAAAGGTATAAAACATTACGAATAAAAATATATACAAAGATTTTCTAAACTTTTCAAACTTTATAGTATTTTATCATTTGTTTTAAATAGATTTTTTAATGCTCCAACAAGAAAGGAACAAAAGTATGGTAACAACCATACCACAAAGCCTAAAGGACTTTTTTCCCCTTTTAGGGTGGGAGGGGGGGGGGGGCATGGATTCCCTACGTCTATAAGATTTTGTAGACCACGAAAGGGGAATACGTGCCTTTAGGGTAGCCTCCCCAAACGGAGGCCTAACTAAGGCCCAGGAAGCCAGGCGAAGAGCGAAAGGCAGCAAGCCAGGACCTCTTGCAATAAAACTTCGGCTCCTGGCGAGAATCTGCTCTTGGTACCGCCGACCAAACCTCAGGGAAGGGCTGAGCCCAGAGCCCCCACACCCCCTCCAACCAGGTCCTTCTTATCTGTTCCTCAGATCATATCTTTAGGAAACTGATAACGGAGTCACGGGCATTAGTACTATCTCTCAATGCTTCAGCCAAGTCTGTAGGGATATTGTGTTCTAATCTTTCAAAGGAATACTTCCGACATTCAGTGATAACATGTTTAACTGTTAACACAACACAGCAAGTATTACAGATCGGAGGAATTAAACTGTATGTCGTTTAGATGAATGAGACTGACGCCTTCACTCGCTATTTAATTTCCCATGAAATCTTTTCTACATATATTATAGTTTTTGATAGCGAAATTTTGCTTTGGTTTTAAATGTGTTTCTTGTAAGGCAATTACGGAGAGATTATATTTATTAGTTAAAAATTGTAAATCGTTGCGATGAGTTCAGCAACCATTAATATTCCACTGGAGAATGTCCATATTTTAAATAAAGTAGTGGAAAAGATGTTAATAAAGTTATATAAAAAGCTGAATACACAGTATAATTAAAATTTAATTAAGAGTTACATTTTTTAGAAATAATTGTAGATAACTGTTGAGTAGTAATATCAATTAATTATTATTTTTTATGATTCTCTTTAAGCCTCGGTGGAGCAGCGCAACTATTAAGGCTTAACTGAGAAAGCTGATGAGTGAGACTAAAGTCGTTTCTAGGCAGAGCTTGAATTACTGCCTGAGGGGCGATGATTTGATTTTTTACTTTTAATTTTTATGTTTTGAGACATTTTGGGAGGTATATCATAGTTTTTATTTTTATTACCATGGCTCTTAGAAATTGGAACTTGTTCATTTTGTTTTTGAGGAGTTTCTGTTATATTATATATATTGGAGTTTTGTGAGGAAATGGCATTTTCCAGAACTGAAATTTTTGTAACTATTTGGTTTACAACCATAGCTAATTTTAGCTATCTGTACAGTGAGTCAGTAGTTGATTTACTGCTAGCTACATGTGCATATGTATTAGGTAGAGAATTTGTATTAGTTTTAAATTTGTATGTAATTTCTGCTTGTCCATAAGACACTCTATCTCTATTTCTCTAACTCTATTATTTTTTCCTTTTAATAGACCTCACACTCTATAGACCAGAGAGAAATTATAATTATAAAAAATCAGTAGATGTTTTAGTTCCACGTACATTTTTAAAAATTCTCCTAACGCCAGCAAACGCTTGATCTTTCAATTTTTCAAGTATCTCATCCTCAGAACAATTGCTTAATTACAAACACGAGATCACTCGTTCAAAAATCTATGCATTGAGAAATGAATCGGTATATTCTCATACTGTTTTAATTTACCTAAATTAATAAAATCTTTTTTTGATGCAATTTCCAGTAATAGAGAACCATTTTTGGGAAATTTTATTTTTATATCACTGGATTTACCTTTAAAAAATCTAAAGACCTTAAAGAGACTGAAACTATTTAAGATTAATTTGTTAACTTCGTCGACCAGCGACAAAACTAAATATTTTTTACTGCACTGATATGAATTATTTTGGAAAATGACCCTAATATCAGGAGGCTTAGGCGCGATATTATTTTTGATATCCATTATATTGAAGTTGTAAGATGGGAATAATAAATAAATTAACATGAAGTGTTGAAGTCATTCGAAATTTCTTTTTATTTTAATCCTGAAATTATCAAACTTAATTATCTTCCTTTTACTATTTATATTTTAAATATGAAAAATTAATTATTATTTTAATTTCATATATGAAGTTTCATAAATCATTTTTTAATTATGATTAAAATTGTAAATAATAAGTTTTGAGTTTTATTTTGATTTGGTTCTATAAACGTACCTAAGTAGTGATTAAACTGTTTTCTTATTGACTATAATCCTACGAATATAAACAAGGAGAGAGAGAGGTAGGTCATATGGGGGAGAGAAGGAATTATTTGTTGTTGTTCAAATACTCTTAAACTTATCAGATAAGCACCAATAATTTTACCGTACTGTAATAGTGATTCTCGCTATTTCCCTATCGGAGACATTTCAAGTTTATTGAACATTATATTTTCCTGATAGAGCAATATCTGATTGTTTATTTTTTTTAATCATTGATTATTATCATTATGAAAGAGTGCTAATCAATATTAAGCTAGTAATCCAACAATTTGCGTACTGCCAACATCTCACCGAAGCCGTACTTTGGCCGACCTACCTTTTTTAGGTAATCCAGGTGAATTAAAATAGTTTCTAGACAGTTTTAACGAATTCTGAATAAATCTAGTTGTTCTTATGATTGGTTTTTGAAAATTTTTCGACACACCAAATGATAGTCATTAACGTATATAAGAAAAGGTGGAATAAGGAGTCTATTTAGAAGAAATCATTACAAAAGAACACTTTTTGAGGATTTCTAGCCCTTCGCCAGTAAGGACTGAAGAGGGACTCTTTCTGTAGAGTGTGTCTACACTCTTCATCCAACCTGTTCATATCTACTATATATATATCGCAGCCGCGAGTGATTCATTTTCTGTATGCGTGTATATATATGTATGTACATAAATAAACAGACATCACTGATAAATGCTTCCTTATGGTAGATCACCTTTCGCCACTACTCGAGTACAAAGATAACTCGTACACAGTTGAAGATCTGAGGTCTCTGGGGAAAAAAAACTAAGACAAGTGTTTTCAGTTTTGATGCAAGCTTTACACTATTAAGAGAGTACTAGAGACAATGAAAAAAAAGTAGATCGACGAGGCCCGGGATATACTGTGAATACACTAAGTGCTCAACTTTTGGCAAAACACTAGAGAAATGTATGACCAAGCGTCAGAGCAGGTTAGCATTTTAAACGCATAATAAATTTGGATTTAAACGACGCATTAAAGCAGTAAATTAACTAAATTTAGTTAAAACAACTAAATTTATAAATAATAAATGCTTCCTTATGCATTATGGTATGTCTAAGATCATAATATTGAAGATGGATTATAAGAGATAAGAAGAGTTTTTTTGGACCGTAGATATTATCCTTAGATGATTTTAGTAGGGGTTCGGTCAAGATAGATCCAAAAAACACAAATTTAAAAATGCATTTTTTAATAAAGGATTATTTGCCTACGTTTCGGCTTACATTGCAAGCCATCTTAGGGCTATCATGAAGATGAGAGAGGACATCCTGTCCCTAAGTTCACATTTCCATTTTTCCATTTTTTAAATTTGTATATTTTGGATCTACCTTGACCGAACCCCAACTAAAATTATCAAAGTATAAGAGATAAGGTACATCAAAGCCGCCTTTTGAGATAAAACGAAATAAAATTACCAAATGGAGAGTTTTTATGACGTTGATATTATTATTAGATGTTTTTTGTAGGGGTTCGGTAAAAGTCGATCCAAAAAGTGAAAATTAAAAAAGTGTATTTTTTAAATTATATGCCAACGTTTCCGCTAACACTTCAGCCGTCTTCAGGGCTATCACGAAAGCGAGAGGAGACGTCGTATCACTAAGATCCCATTTTCATGCCCTGTCATGAACCTCTACTACACAAAGAATATTTTAAATATTTTGAAATACTATTTTCGTTTTTCATAAGAGAAAAGCAGAAAGGAACTCAGGTTGTAGAGGTAAAAAGTCAATAGACAAATATTTTGACAAATTATTCCGAAACGCGTATGAGATCTATTTTTTAATCTGTACAAATACAGTTTTCTCATATTTCCCTGCATCTATCTCTTGCTGCAAATGAGCTATAAGAAACAAAAAAAAATTGGAAATATTGGAAAATTTGCTTAATAATTTCCTGAATAGGGCTGAACCCCTGACTAATTTATCCTTTATATCTTTACAGTACCTTACTATAATTCACCTGATTTACTTCCACAAAATAAACTGCTCTTACTTTTATATTTAAATGGCAAATACATTGAGAGGACCACTAATTGTGGTTTTGAAGGCCAAAAAGTTAAAAATGAAATTTACAGTTTAGCCCCTACTTCTAATTGTTCAATTTCGCTGTGAAATTCTTTAAATTCATTTTTATTAACAATAAAATAATGTTTTGAGTCTCATTACTCTAAAACAAATAAGAAATTCGCTAATTCGAAAATGACTTAATTTATACCCATTGACTTAGCAGATTTATACAAATACACAATTTCAACTTGGAACTACATTTTTATAAAGCTATAATATAACAGGTAAAAATATTTTAACAATTGAAATATTTTATTGATATTTGTATAAATGTGATGGTGGACTTACGCAGGTCCCCCTCGTAAGGGATATTGATAGAAGGCTCTTCTTTCACAGTTACTGAAACAGAAATTAGTATATTTCACAGTTGCTCTGAGAATTAACAATACTTGTAAAGGATATAAAAGAACTCACTGCTCATCCTGGAGGTCAATAAACCTGGAGCTTCACTCAAGGACTCTAAAGCATATGAAAAATTATTTAATGCAAATCATTAACAGAAACAAATAAACAAAATCATTAAAAAATAAAAATAAAGGTATAAAATAACTCTTTCTTTCAATTTCATAGTACTATAATAAAAGCTATATGCACAGTTGTGTCTAACAGTAAGACTTGCCCCCTTATAAAACATATAAACTTTAGTTTGCTAACAATTAATAATTTTTCCAAGTACTTATGAAATATTGTTTTCCAATTACATTACTTCATGAAAAGAGAGTAATTAGTATTTAATACATATTTANTATGTGTGTGTGTGTGTGTGTATATGTGTGCTTTAATGCAAAAATATCACAATGCAGTTATCTTTTAATATCTGAAGTTCAGGTTTTTTAATGACACTTAAAAACTGACTGCATGAATCAGTTATTTTATTAAATTTTTGATAGTAGAATTGCACAATTTAGCAACATATATTATAGAAGTGTAGTTATACTGTAATATACAACTATATTAACCTAGAGAGGAGAGGTAAAATCATTAAATCATTAGATCAGATAAATGAAATGGTTATAAGAGATTTTTAAAAAGATTGAAAAGGTCTGAACACTTGATTTGAAAGGTTTTGGGAATGTCTAACAAAATTAGAGGGTGAAGTTTGTTATTTTAATTCCGGGTGTGGATTAGTATAATCATAGAGCAAATATTCATTCTTCACACACACAGCAATCGCTAGTTAATCTTTCGTGAGTTGGTAACAAATAGTAACTGTTTAAATAATATTTCACCAATAAAATAATTTACAATAACATAGTTTATTTATCAATAATAATGATAAAGATAAATTACTATTTAGTAAAGAATAAATGAAAAGTGACTATTTTTCAAAACAACTAAATTGTCGGCCTCACTATCTCTGATTTCACTATGCAAGTGCCATGACCAGCCCGATTATTTAAGATGCGCGATCTGACAATGACGAGCCTCTATATAACTGTATGTAAGGGCCTCCTAGGAAGGTCTAGATGAATCAAGCCTTACTGAGAAAATACAATGGAGTGGTATCATGAGGACAGAAGGAAGCAGGTGGCCATCTTCAATCGGTCTCTTCTTGTACGGGTTCTGGTCCTCTCAATACCTGCTTCCCTCGAGCCTTTAAAATTTTGATGGGCTACATACTCTTATGACTTCTGACATTGTTTTGAGGCATCCTTCCTGGGACTTGGAAATTAAATTTGAGAATTAATTTACTTCATTTATGGTTTAATTAGAGAGTTAAAGTAGTACATTAATTGAAGGATGGTGACAGGATCACTGTAATGTTACAGGTAAGTTTATAGTTTATCAATGGAAGACTGTCTATGGAAGACTATAGAAGATTTGTGAAAAGTAATTGAAATGCTCCATTATCACCTAACACAAAAAGCATAGGAATATATACAAACATAACTGAATATGGAATACTAAATCCTTTTTATATACTAATTTGAGATATTTTGCGATTTTGAATTAATAGGATATAATTTAAATCTCTGGAATGGATATTTGTCTTTATACCGATTAATGTAAATTGTCTTCACACCATATTTTACATCTATAATCTCTTCTTTATGTATTGTGTGTTTCATTTCAACTTTCCTATCCTGTAATGCTTAAGACTATGAAAACTAGTTAAACTGAAATTAAAACTATGAAAAACAGTATTGAGTTAACACACTTCTTTATTGTATTTTAAAATAAATGCAATTAATATAATTTAATGTTATTGTGAAATTAAATTGATTTATTATATAAATAGTTACATAATTTAATTTCTTTTGATAGTCTTGATTCATTATTTGTCAATTGTCTAGGTTAGTCCCAACTTTTCTACTTGTGTGCAAAATTAAACGTTTAGTGATAAGTATTATGTGCATTTGTGATAAGTGTTATTCTGCAATAAGGAATTGATGTAGTAAAAGGAAGGTAAATATCTCTAAATTCTAGAACTAAGATGCAGTTATTGTTAGGTACATATGTAACATGATATAAATTACATAATTGTGACTGGTATACTTAATAGAATAAGTACAAGAGCAGTAAGAAATACTTATATTTTCCATATTCACAATATACCATATTGCCAGGCATTTTTGTTGGTAATAATGATTGATAGTAGTAAAAATCGTATGTGGTAATAAGTAGCGAAAGGTCATCAATGAAAATGTATGTAATTGATCGTGATGGAACCCAAGGTTATGAATATGAGAGTGGTACGGGAATTCTGATAAGTTTTACCTTGTCAAGAATGTACTTTAGCTTAATTGAAAATTAGTTTTAACACATTAATTTTAATTATCCGATTTTCTGAAGCAGTTTTTAGATTGGGATGTGAAGATAGGATAGCCTAGTCATCTGCAAACTGAGCAAGGGGAGTACATGGGTTAGTAGGGATGTCAGCATATATAAGATAAATAGGATACGCCCAAGTAAATTACATTATGAGACTCCCACTTCCACTTGGTAATAATCTAATAATCAGAGAAAGAAGAGAGAAGTAGGAATTGTAGTCAAGCAAAAGAAGATAATCTGGTATGAAAGAGATAAAAGCAGACTGAAAACAACTGAGGGGAAGCCACGCTTATGTATGTATAACTACAAGAAAAATTTGTCACACAAGAGCTGTGTATAAGAAGTGACTTCCTCAGCCTCATAATTGATATTTGTATTTGATTGTATAATTTGTACTTGAACTATCTACCTCATGTAATCACTTAAACTAATAGAATATGTCTGAATAAAAAAAAAAAAAATACAGTATAGTGTTTTAATATTCTAAATTGAAGATTATGTCTATATATTCACCTGATTTAATCTGGACCAAACTATGATCAAATATGAGAGGTTTAAATGTAGATATACATTTCAGCATTGTCCCATAGTTTAAATGTAACTGAAATAGGATTTCCCTATTTACAGATGAAACACAGTGAGCGCTAACTCATCATGGGGGAGTGATAATTAGAAACAAAAAAAAAATGTCTGCCTGTTCTGATTAATCGTTGCTATGTTAATGTGCTGTTTGTATCTTCTAAAATAGTTAATTTATTTTTAAAGCTGCATATGAATGGAAATGTAGCATAATATTGTTCTCATGTCAAACCATTATTATTACTTTTTAATTATTACCTGTCAATAAATTCTGACCTAAACACTGAAAGAAGGTAATGTAGAATTGCAAAATCTGCTTAATAATTTCCTGAACAATAGTGCCTGACTTGATGAAATTTATTAACCAATTTCTAAATCGTTAATATTCACCTTCTTGCAGTGATTCAAATGTTGGAAATGTGTATTAAACATTTATAAATATTGGAAGAAGCAAATGTTTTTAAATTAAATATTGTTCTCAAAATATTAGGAAATTAAATTAAATAATTTTGGAGATTTATGAGTAATGCTAAGATAACTAAATTTAATTAATTTGTTTGTAGTTACCAATAAGTTAATTTGATATGAAATAAAATAAAATAAACTAACCAATGGAGTGTTCATCTTCCGTCTTAAAATTTTTTGTATCGCTCACTGTAGAAACTAAAAAATGTAAAAATAATAAATTATTAACTTAAAAAAATAATGTAAAAACTTAAAAAACAAAAACATATGCCAAAACACAGTAACTTCAACAATAAACTATAAAACACAAAAAATAAAATTGAGAAAATTTTATTTTTCTGATCCAGGCTGAAACCGTGACAAATTTATCCATTATATCTTAACAGTACCATACTTTTATTCACCTGATTTACTCCTATAAAAAGCACTGCTCTTACTTTTATATTTAAAAAATGAATACAATAAGAGGACCATTAATTATGGCTTTGAAAGCCAAAAAGTTAAAAATTAACAGTACAGGTTAGCCCCTTACTTTTAACTTTTCCATTTCGCTATCAAATTCTTTAATTATATTTCTTTAAACAATAAAATAATGTTTTGAGTCTCATTACTCTAAAATAAATATTATATTAGCTTATTTGAAAATAACTTAATTTACACCCATTGACATAGCAGATTTATACAAATCCACAATTTCAACTTGGAAGTACATTTTTATAAAGCTATAATATAAAAAACAAAAATATTTTTACATTTGATATATTCTATTGATATTTGTATAAATGTGATGATGGACTTACACAGATGGACCCCCTCGTACGGGATATTGATAGAAGGCTCTTCTTTCACAGTTACTGAAACAGAAATGAGCATATTTCATAGTTGCTCTGAGAATTAACAATACTTGTAAAGGATATAAAAAGAACTCACAGCTCATCCTGGAGGTCAATGAACCTGGAGCTTCACTCAAGGACTCTAAAGCATATAAAAAAATGTTTTAATATGAATCATTAACATAAATAAATTAATAAAATCATTAAAAAATTAAATTATAGGTGTAAAATAACACACTGAAAAGAGAGTTATTAGTATTTAATACATATAAAAAAAAGAACATCAAAAAAATTGCAAATACTCAGCAAAAAAATAACAAAAAGAAATAAAGATAAATAATGTCTCAATTCTGATATCTCAAATGGGGAAAATAAAAATCTTCCATTATAAAATCCTTTGTCTTGCTGACTGCATAAACTATAAAATATAAAAAACAATAAGTTATTTATTTTTTCAACTTAAAAAAATAATGTAAAAGCTTAAAAAACAAAAATGTTTGCCAAAATACATTAAATTCAACAATAAACCATAAAGTAAAAAATAAAAGTGTGAAAATTTTACTTTTCTGATTCTGGCTGAAACCCTGACTAATTTATCCTTTATATCTTTAAAGTACCTTACTTTTATTCACCTAATTCACTTCCACAAAATAAACTGCTCTTACTTTTATATTTAAAAGGCAAATACATTGAGAGAACCACTAATTGTGGTTTTGAAGGCCAAAAAGTAAAAAATTAACTGTACAGTTTAGCCCCTACTTCTAATTGTTCAAATTCGCTGTGAAATTCCTTAAATATTTTTTTTATCAATAAAATAATGTTTTGAGTTTCATTACTCTAAAATAAATATTAAATCCGCTGATTCGAAAACAACTTGTTATACACCCATATAGACATAGCAGATTTACACAAATGCACAATTTCAACTTGGAACTACATTTTTATAAAGCTATAATATAACAGGTAAAAAATATTTTAACATTTGAAATATTCTATTGATATTTGTATAAATGTGATGGTGGACTTACGCAGGTCCCCCTCGTAAGGGATATTGATAGAAGGCTCTTCTTTCAGAGTTACTGAAACAGAAATTAGTATATTTCACAGTTGCTCTGAGAATTAACAATACTTGTAAAGGATATAAAAAAACTCACTGCTCATCCTGGAGGTCAATAAACCTGGAGCTTCACTCAAGGACTCTAAAGCATATAAAAAATTATTTAATGCAAATCATTAACAGAAACTAATAAACAAAATCATTAAAAAATAAAAATAAAGGTAAAAAATAACTCTTTCTTTCAATTTTATAGTACTATAATAAAAGCTATATGCACAGTTGTGTCTAACAGTAAGACTTGCCTCCTTATAAAACACATAAACTTTAGTTTGCTAACAATTAATAATTTTTCCAAGTACTTATGAAATATTGTTTTCTTATAAATTAAATATATTTTTAATATTTAACAATAAGTCTTTACTTCATGAAAAGAGAGTAATTAGTATTTAATACATATTTAGATTGAAAATGTAATTTTAAATATATTTTAGCATAAGAATTATTTTGTTAAAGGTTTTCTCATGTGAAAGGGCTGAAGTTTGAAAATACTTTCCAGTTCTTGTACTCAGATATTCTGAAGCAAAGATGCTATCTTTGAAAATTTACCTTACCTATAAAACGATATAAATAATATATTGTAATGAGCAACTTCCTAAGTTAAATTTTCTGAGAAAGGCGTTATTAAGTCAGCAAATTTGTGGCAAAGTACAAAGAATTTTCCAACCTCAGCATGCACATAGCATAGAACTAAAAAAAATGTTAATACAAAAAATAAGTTTTGAAAATGTTTCTTTAACGATAATTATGTCAAATAGAGTTTTTTTTTTTACCATAGATATTACTGTGAGATGTTTTTTGTTTAGGTTCGGTCAAAGTACAATGTAAGCCGAAACGTTGGCTGATAATTTTAAAAAATACACATTTATAAAATTGACTTATACCATCCCCACTCATTTATTTCTAGGGATATTTTATTCAAAAGACATAATATCTATAACTAAAACGTACATAAATTCATAAATGCTTTAATGAAATAGTATCACAAAGCTGCTAGCTTTTAATATTTTATGTTCGTTTTTAATGTCCCTTAACAAATGGACTGCATGAATCAGATACAGCATAATTTAACATTCACATCTATTAAAAGAATTTAGTCATACTGTAAAATGCAACTATATTAAGGTACCTAGAGAGGATAAGTCAATAGAAAAAGATGATAAACAATAAGAGAGAACTGTAAAGAGGGTGGCATGCTATCCTAGGAGAGGTAAAGTAATCTTCTTTAGAGATAGCTCAATTTACCTCCACCCCTATGAAAAGTGAAAAAATAGCACAAAAAATACTTAAAAATTACATCAAATCATTATATCCATGATCAGATAAATGAAATGATTATATTAGGGTTTTAAAAATTTGGAAGAGCTCTGAATGCTCGTTTTGAAAGGTTTTGGGACTGTCTATCAAAATTAGGGGGTGAAGTTTATTATGTTAATTCCCGGATGTGGATTAGTATAATCAAAGAGAAAATATTCATTCTTCACACACACAGCAATCGCTAAGTAATCTTTCGAGATTTGGTAACTAATAGTAACAGTAACAAATAGTAACTGTTTAAATAATTTTCCACCAATAAAATAATTTATAATATCATAGTTTTTTTTCTTTTTATTTAAAGGCATAGCAACCACTGAGGGTCATTATTGCATCAAATACTATTGTCTATCATCGTTGTAGAATTCAGTGTTATGCAAGATAGATATTTTTTCAAATTTTTATAATTCATTTTATTATAGTTATATTATTGATACAAAAAAAAGTCATTATTAGGNGGTCATTATTGCATCAAATACTATTGTCTATCATCGTTGTAGAATTCAGTGTTATGCAAGATAGATATTTTTTCAAATTTTTATAATTCATTTTATTATAGTTATATTATTGATACAAAAAAAAATCATTATTAGGACAAGAGCTCTTTGAAATTTTAATCTTTTTTTGTTTTTTAATTATTCTACTGTAAATACTTTTAATTGTCAGTCTAAAGTATACAATGATATCATTACACCATTTGTCTTTTAGCAGTTCTTAGTATATGAGTATGTGACTTAATATAATAAATGATACCAGTCTTATTGTAAGGTTTGTTGAGTCAAGTTCCCTGTCCAAGAGACGGCCAAAACCCCACCCCCCCATCAAGGCCATGCCCGGCTGCTTTCCTTGCTTATAAATATTTTCGTAGCTCTACAGGTGAGACGCGTTCACCCCCTGCCAACCAGAGTGCTCGCGTCTCTCCAGAGCCCAGGACCTAAACAGCGGTCCAGAGAGCCAGGAGTAGCCTAGGACAAGCGACCACGAGAAGAGAGGACCCGACCGTACTAGGCTGTGATTTGTCAGTATAAGAATTGGCACCTAAAGATGCCACAGTTAGATTTGCGTAAATAGAAATTTGTAATAAATTTAACAATAAATCATATTATTGAATATGGTGTTAGTTTTCTATGAATTTAAATCGTATCTAGAATATTTACATTTTTTAGAAAAATAAATAAGTTTGCTAAGTGTTGCGAATTATTGGAAACCTCTGCAATATATTAAGATGTGCTTCACTGTTAGCCGCACATCACATATTTGGCACATAGTGGGAGGATCCTGTGCCATTAGGTAACCATTCGGGTAGTTCCGATCCTCAACCTGGTCAGAATAACTTCCTCAAGTCTCGACTCTCTCCTTGAACTATTCCATGATTTTACTTCACCTTTGATTAGGCGTAACGTGTCACCTAAATCCATTTGTCTCCACTGGTCAGTCCACATATTTAGAATACTAATTTTTACTGCTGCAATGATATCATTCGCAGGAATTTTTGTTATTTTTATCCCGTCATGATCTGCTTCTTTTGCAAGTTTTTCTACTGCAGTATTTTCCGGTATGCCTATGTGACTCGGAATCCTAATAAAAATTACATTGATATAACGTCTCCTTAGTTCATCTACTTTACTTAGAATATCTATAAAAAAAAGTTTTCTGCAAAAACATTTTGTATTGCTAGAAGAGACGCGAAGGAATCAGTACTAACAATTAATCGATTTGTTGTTGGTGAAATGATGTTCAAAGCTTTCTGTATAGCAATAAGTTTAGCAGTAAAATTTGAGCAAAGAGATATTAGGGAAAATTTATAGTATCTATTTTCACATATTATTGCCGCTCCTACTCCATCTGAAATAATTAATGAGAGGGAATAGAATAAAAAATCTATCTGTCCCAGCCAGGAATCGAACCTGGATCTCCTGCTAACCGGGCCGGTGCACTTACCAATTGTGCTACCAGCACGCGCTAGGTATCTCATTCAATTCCCTCTACATTGGCGAGAGCCTAACCAACGAGAAAGACAAGAACTTCATCTTACACTCGAAGGAGCTGACATTGTCAAACTATTTGTCGACTATCGTCATTTACTTTATTTAATTTTCCTTTATAAATATTTTATTTGGTTGTGGTTTTTTATCCCACGTAAATTTTAAACAATTAATGAGAAGGAATAGAATAAAAAATCTATCTGTCCCAGCCAGGAATCGAACCAGGAACTCCTGCTATCCGGGCAGGTGCACTTACTAATTGTGCTACCAGGACGCGCTAGGTATCTTATTCAATTCACTCTACATTGGCGAAAGCCTAACCTACGAGAAAGGCAAGAACTTCGTCTTACACTCGAAGGAGCAGACATTGTCAAGCTATTTGTCGACTCTCGTCATTTAGTCATTAATTGTTTAAACTGTATCTTTTAGTGTGACCGTATTCTTGGCAATTGTGACACTGAGCTAGGTCTCTTCGAGGGTGGGGCTTCTCCACTCGTATTTTGCAATGGCAAAGTGAGGTTATACCCAATCCTATTATGATAAAAATGAGGATAGTTCAAAAAAAGTTTAAACTAAATAATTTCTTTATTAACTTGAATTAATAAGTACAATAAGAGAAATGAATGAATAGTGTTTTTATTAATAAATAATAACACTTTTCCTTTCAACATAAAACAAATTCGAGAATCAACTACACTGGACAATAGTCCAACGTAGGAGTCCTACATGTATATATAATATGTACAATATATGCAAATATATAATACTTTTTATAATAAACAAAAAACATAAGAAATAATAATAATGAGGACCTAGAAAAATATATGATACATTTTAATTTTAAACGAGTTAACAAAAAATAAATGAAAGATTGTTACCAAATACAAATTTGAAATATGGTGATGGAAGACACTTCTCACGTAAGTCAATTCCTTAATGAGAATATTTATGTTTATTCCAATTCAAATACTCCAAGAGTAGCTAGTCACCGACTTCACAAAAAACTCCAGCTGTACTGGACAACGACCCAGGAAATGTGAAATGTACTCGTAAGTTGCACAAGATACAATTAAAAAACATTTCCACCTCTAAGGGTGTTTAGGTGGGAAATGGTGTGAGATAAGAGCAGATTTGGTAACAAAAAACTATAGTTCAAAGTGAAGTCTCAATCTTTTTTATGTGATTCTTCAGTTAGGAAGAAAGAGCTGCACTGTTTTCACAGTGGAGACAGGAATGTGGTCGTTCTTCTGTATGTTAGCTCCTTATATGATCCTTTAAATTGCAGTACTGGGTGCCCTGTATTCACGATAGTGGCAGACATGAGATCTTTGTCCCGAATGTTTGGTCAATATGTGCTTTTTTAAGTTGCCCGGGCGAACTGCACAGTACTCGCAATGGGAGCAGGAATATGGTTTATGTATGGTATGTAGGGACAATATGTGACCCTTTATGGTCGTTCTTCTGTATGTTTTCTCTTTATGTGATCCTTTAAATTGCAAGACTGAGTTGTCCTGTACTCACGATTGGTGCAGACCAAACATTCGGGACAATGACCTCATATTGTCCCGAATGTTTGGTCAATAAGTGCTTTTTTAAGTTGCCCGGGCGAACTGAACTGTACTCGCAGTAAGTGCAGGAATATGGTCGTTTATTAGTATGTTTGCTCTTTATGTGATCCTTTAAACTGCCAGCACGAGTTGTACTGTACTCGCAGTGAAGGCAGGAATATGGTCGTTCGTTAGTATGTTTGCCCTTTATGTGTTTCTTTAATGTGCAAGACTCATATGTACTATATTCGCAGTGGGGGCATATATGTGGTCTTAGCCCGGAATGTTTCATTATATGTCTCTTTATATCGCCAGAACGAACTGCACTGTATTCGCAATGGGGGCAGGAATATGGTCGTTCTTTAGTATGTTTGCTTTTTATGTGATCCCTTAAATGGCTAGCCTGAGTTGTACCATATTCGCAGTGGGGGCAGATATGTGGTCTTAGCCCGAAATGAATAATCATATGTTTCTTTACATTATAGGACCGAACTGAACTGTATTCGCAGTAAGTGCAGGAATATGGTCGTTCGTTAGTATGTTTGCCCTTTATGTGATTCTTTAATCTGTAGGAATTATATGTACTATATTCACAGCGGGGCAATAATATGTTTGTCCTGAATGTTTGATCACATGTCTCTTCAAATTGCCAGAAGAAGCCGACTTATAGTCGCAGTGCTGACACGAATACTTAAATTCTTCAGGAGCAGGGTATAGAGATTCCTGATTACTTTTAGATCTCTCATCATCTTCTTGAAATTCTATAAAAGAATATAAAGAAAGGTATAAAACATTACGAATAAAAAATATACAAATATTTCCTAAACTTTTCAAACTTTATAGTATTTTATCATTTGTTTTAAATAGATTTTTTAATAACATAATATATGTAAAACATTTTCGGTTGATTTAAAATTAACTTTTATGCTCCAACAAGAAAGGAACAAAAGTATGGTAACAACCATACCACAAAGCCTCTAGGACTTTTTTCCCCTTTTAAGGGGGGGGGGGGGAGATCAACCACTTGGGTCATGGATTCCCTACATCTATAAGATTTTGTAGACCACGAAAGGGGAATACGTACCGTTAGGGGAAGCCCTCCCTAACGGGGGCCTAACTAAGGCCCAGGAAGCCAGGGGAAGAGCGAAAGGCAGCAAGCCAGGACTTCTTGCAAGAAAACTTCGGCTCCTGGCGAGGATCTGCTCGTGGTACCGCCGACCAGACCCCAGGGAAGAGCTGAGCACAGAGCCCCCACCACAGCCCACACACCCCCTCCAACCAGGTCCTTCTTATCTGTTCCTCAGATCATATCTTTAGGAAACTGATAACGGAGTCAGGGGCATTAGTAGTACTATCTCTCAATGCTTCAGCTAAGTCTGTAGGGATATTGTGTTCTAATCTTTCAAAGGAATACTTCCGACATTCAGTTATAACATGTTTAACTGTTAACACAACACAGCAAGTATTACAGATCGGAGGAATTAAACTGTATGTCGTTTAGATGAATGAGACTGACGCCTTCACTCGCTATTTAATTTCCCATGAAATCTTTTCTACATATATTATAGTTTTTGATAGCGAAATTTTGCTTTGGTTTTAAATGTGTTTCTTGTAAGGCAATTACGGAGAGATTATATTTATTAGTTAAAAATTGTAAATCGTTGCGATGAGTTCAGCAACCATTAATATTCCACTGGAGAATGTCCATATTTTAAATAAAGTAGTGGAAAAGATGTTAATAAAGTTATATAAAAAGCTGAATACACAGTATAATTAAAATTTAATTGAGAGTTACATTTTTTATAAATAATTGAAGATAACTGTTGAGTAGTAATATCAATTAATTATTATTTTTTATATTCCCTTTAAGCCTCGGTTGAGCAGCGCCACTATTAAGGCTTATCTGAGAATCCCCTGAGAAAGCTGATGAGCGGTCATTTGATTTTTTACTTTTAATTTTTATGTTTTGTGACATTTTGGGAGGTATATCATAGTTTTTATTTTTATTACCATGGCTCTTAGAAATTGGAACTTGTTCATTTTGTTTTTGAGGAGTTTCTGTTATATTATATATATTAGAGTTTTGTGAGGAAATGGCATTTTACAGAACTGAAATTTTTGTAACTATTTGGTTTACAACCATAGCTAATTTTAGCTATCTGTACAGTGAGTCAGTAGTTGATTTACTGCTAGCTACATGTGCATATGTATTAGGTAGAGAATTTGTATTAGTTTTAAATTTGTATGTAATTTCTGCTTGTCCATAAGACACTCTATCTCTATTTCTCTAACTCTATTATTTTTTCCTTTTAATAGACCTCACACTCTATAGACCAGAGAGAAATTATAATTATAAAAAAACAGTAGATGTTTTAGTTCCACGTACATTTTTATAAATTCTCCTAAGGCCAGCAAACGCTTGATCTTTCAATTTTTCAAGTATCTCATCCTCAGAACAATTGCTTAATTACAAACACGAGATCACTCCCTTAGTGTAGTTAAAAAATCTATGCATTGAGAAATGAATCGGTATATTCTCATACTGTTTTATTTTACCTAAATTAATATAATCTTTTTTTGATGCAATTTACATTAATAGAGAACCATTTCTTTTATACCACTTATATTTTTATATCACTGCATTTACCTTTAAAAATCTACAGACCTTAAAGGGACTGAAACTATTAAAGATTACTTTGTTAACTTCGTCGACCAGCGACAAAACTAAATATTTTTTACTGCACTGATTAGAATTATTTTGGAAAATAACCCTAATATCAGGAGGCTTAGGCGCGATATTATTTTCGATATCCATTATATTGAAGTTGTAAGAAGGGAATAATAAATAAATTAACAAGAAGAGTTGAAGTCATTCAACATATCTTTTTATTTTAATCCTGAAATTATCAAACTTAATTATCTTCCTTTTATTATTTTTATTTTAAAAATGAAAAATTAATTATTATTTTAATTTCATATTTGAAGTTTCATAAATCATTTTTTAATTATGATTAAAATTGTAAATAATAAGTTTTGAGTTTTATTTTGATTTGGTTCTATAAACGTACCTAAGTAGTGATTGAACTGTTTTCTTATTGAACTATAATCCTACGAATATAAACAAGGAGAGAGAGAGGTAGGTCATATGGGGGAGAGAAGGAATTATTTGTTGTTGTTCAAATACTCTTAAACTTATCAGATAAGCTTTGTCCATTGACGTTATAGCACCAATAATTTGACCGTACTGTAATAGTGATTCTCGCTATTTCCCATCGGAGACATTTCAAGTTTATTGAACATTATATTTTCCTGATATAGCAATATTTGATTGTTTATTTTTTTTAATCATTGATTATTATCATTACGGAAGAGTGCTAATCAATATGACGCTAGTAATCCAACAATTTGCGTACTGCCAACATCTCACCGAAGCCGTACTTTGGCCGACCTACCTTTTTTAGGTAATGCAGGTGAAATAAAATAGTTTCTAGACAATTTTAACGAATTCTGAATAAATTTTTCGACATACCAAATGATAGTCATTAACGTATACAAGAAAAGGTGGAATAAGGAGTCTAGTTAGAAGAAATCATTACAAAAGAACACTTTTTGAGGATTTCTAGCCCTTCGCCAGTAAGGAGTGAAGAGGGACTCTTTCTGTAGAGTGTGTCTACACTCTTCATCCAACCTGTTCATATCTACTATATATATCGCAGCCGCGAGTGATTCATTTTCTGTATATGTGTATATATATGTATGTACATAAATAAACAGACATCACTGATAAATCCTCCCTTATGGTAGATCATCTTTCGCCACTACTCGAGTACAAAGATAACTCGTACACAGTAGAAGATCTGAGGTCTCTGGGGGAAAAAAACTAAGACAAGTGTTTTCAGTTTTGATGCAAGCTTTACACTATTAAGAGAGTACTAGAGAGAACGAAAAAAAAGTAGATAGACGAGGCCCGGGATATACTCTGAATACACCAAGCGCTCAACTTTTGACAAAACACTAGAGAAAGGTATGACCAAGCGTCAGAGCAGGTTAGCATTTTAAACGTATAATAGATTTGGATTTAAACGACGCATTAAAGCAGTAAATTAACTAAATTTGGTTTAAAACAACTAAATTTATAAATAATAAATGCTTCCTTATGCATCATGGTATGTCTAAGATCATAATATTGAAGATGGACTATAAGAAATATGGAACATCAAAGCCGCCTTTTGAGATAAAATGGAGAGTTTTTATGACGTTGATATTATTATTAGATGTTTTTTGTAGAGGTTTGGTCAAGGTCGATCCAAAAAGTACAAAATTAAAAAAGTGTATTTTTTAAATTATATGCCAACGTTTCGGCTAACATTTCAGCCATCTTCAGGGCTCTCATGAAAGCGAGAGGACACGTCGTATCACTAAGATCCCATTTTCATGCCCTGTCATGAATCTACCTCTACTTACACAAAGAATATTTTAAATTTTTTGAAATAATATTCGTCCTTCATAAGAGAAAAGCAGAAAGGAACTCAGATTGTAGAGGTAAGAAGTCAATAGACAAATATTTTGACAAATTATTCCGAAACGCGTATGAGATCTATTTTTTAATCTGTACAAATACAGTTTTCTCACATTTCACTGCATCTATATCTTGTTGCAAATGAGCTTTTAGAAACAAAAAAAAAATGTTTTGGAAATATTGGAAAATTTGCTTAATAATTTCCTCAACAATAGGGCCTGACTTGATAAAATTTATAAACCAATTTCTGAATCGTTAATATTCACCATCTTGCAGTGATTCAAATGTTGAATTTTTGTAATAAACATTTCTAAATATTGGAAGAAGCAAATGTTCCTAAATTAAGTATTTATCAAAAAATATTTGAAAGTAAAATTAATTAATTTTGGGAGATTCATGAGTAATGCTAAGATAAATTAATTTAATTATTTTGTTAGTAGTTAAGAATAAGTTAATTTGACAAGCAAGAAGAAAAAACAAACCATGGGAGTGTTCATCTTTCATCTTAAAATCCTTTGTCTCGCTGATTGTAGAAACTAAAAAATATAAAAAAAATAACAAATTATTTATTTTTTCAACTTAAAAAAATAATGTAAAAGCTTAAAAAACAAAAAAAATATGCCAAAATACATTAAATTCAACAATAAACTAGTAAACAAAAAATAAAAGCGTGAGAATTTTATTTTTCTGATCCTGGCTGAAACCCTGACTAATTTATCCTTTATATCTTTACAGTACCTTACTTTTATTCACCTGATTTACTTCCACAAAATAAACTGCTCTTACTTTTAGGTAGGTAGGATCGGGTTTAGGGGCGATCTACACTTAGATTATTACGCCCACATCTATGGGATTTATTACAATTAGCATATCCGTTCTCGCAGGTGGTTTCTATTTCATAATGATTAAGTTTCAATGAGACAAGTAGATAACAACTAAATGTGCATATGCTCTTACTTTTATATTTAAAAGACAAAAACATTGAGAAAACCACTAATTGTGGTTTTGAAGGCCAAAAAGTAAAAGATTAACTGTACAGGTTAGCCCCTATTTCTAATTATTCAATTTCGCCATGAAATTCCTTAAATATTTTTTTATCAATAAAATAATGTTTTGAGTTTCATTACTCTAAAATAAATATTGAATCCGCTAATTCGAAAATAACAAGTTATACACCCATTGGCATTGCAGATTTATACAAATACACAATTTCAGCTTGGTAGTAGATTTTTATAAAGCTATTATATAACAGGTAAAAATATTTTTACATTTGATATATTCTATTGATATTTGTATAAATGTGATGGTGAACTTACGCAGGTCTCCTACATAGGGGATGTTGACAGATGGCTCTTCTTTCACAGTTACTGAAACAGAAATGAACATATTTCACAGTTGCTCTGAGAATTAACGATACTTGTAAAGGATACAAAAATAATTAAGGTGGTGAGCGCCTGTTTATAAGGCTGTATAAGAATCCGTGGTGTCTGTTGAGTTCTTGTCACTTGATTTATACATGTACAATATGAGAAAAGGAAGTGTCTAGTGATTCTTCTCTAATATTAAATAAAATTATGATCCCTGAAGGTTCCGAGGCCGTTTTCCTTTGAGTCGGCAGGGATAGTTGTATGGATTACAGTTGGAGGAAAGAACCTGTGCAAATGGGTTTTGGTGGTAAGGAAAAATGTTAAGCAGAAGGAAATGAGGTCTTGGACTGAAAGGGTATTAAATTCATGGTGAAGGTTAGAAATGGATATATATGTGGGAACATTTGCGATTATTCTCAGGATTATGAATAGAAAAAAATTGATTATTTGGATGTTAAAAAGCTTGAAGGTAAACTACAGTCCTGCATTGAATGTCCAGATTGGTCCAGTTTTTAATTCCGATCTGTTAGCCTGTATCCTTGCCGCCTTGATTATAGTATACTAGCCCCATTGGAGTCATGATGGAATCGAAGGTTACAAAATATCTGAGTGGTATGGGAATGTTATTAAATTTTACCTTGTCAAGAATGTTCTTAAACATAATTAGAAATTAGTTTTAACTCATTTTGACTATTTAATTTTAAATCTACAAATTTTCTGAAAAAGTTTTTAGATTGGGATGTGAAGATAGGATAGCCTTGTCATCAGCAAACAGAGCAAGTGGAGTACTTGGATAAGTATGTATGTCAGCATTGTATAAGCATATAAGATAAATAGGATGGACCCGTGTTAAATACGTTATAGGACTACTCTGGTGTAATCAGAGTCATGAAAAAAAAAATTGTAAATACTCAGCACATAAATAACAAAAAGAAATAAAGGAAAATAATGTCTCAATTATGATACCTCAAATGAGAAAATAAAAATTTGTATATGTATAAAATTTATTTTTCATTTCCTAAAAAAAAAAAAAAATTAAAAATTCTAAATGTTTTATATATTATAACTATAAAATTTAATTTCATAAATGAAATTAGAGAGGAAACTGTTAGTTGGTTCAACAATTATTTAAGTAAAATATTACTTCATGCATGTATAAATTTACATTAGGGCAAACATTTTAAAACAAAAACATTTATTATGTGAGGAGCTTAAGCCTTTAAGAAACAAGGTCCTTGCACACCCTGATGAAGTATAAACATCTATAATCTATCCGGTTTCCCATTCCTTCAATCCTGTGCTTCTGACGAGCAAAGCAGTGTTGAAGACAACTCAGTTCAAAGACTAACAACTAATGAAGTGACAATTCTCTACAATCTCCCTTGAACTTCCTAAGAAGATAGTCCAAAGAATTTACCTCGAGCAGGCTGTGTGCATTAAGATACAGAATGAGCGCTTAGGTCTCCTATTCATGTTTATATCTTAGGATATAGTATTACTATTAACAGCCACAATAGGCTTCTATCCGCAATAGGTTCTTTAAGGTCTGCAAAATAGTGTATTGCATCCAATCCATTATATATCGTGCATATAAAGTTTTCAGTTAATAAGAATTAGTTTTTAATTCCACCAACACTGGTTTAAGAAGCCTCACATTTAGCAAAAATTTTGAGACTTTGTGATTTTATAAAGGAAAAAGGGAGCAGGGCACTATTGGTGTATACTGCTATATAACAGGTTAAAATCTGGAAACAGGAGTCCGCTGCCACAAGGGTGCCATCTATTTTCTGCTGCCACCTATTTTCAATCCTCTTTATAGAATAATAAGGTTTAAAATAAGTCAAAATACTTGTAGTTTGGTTATTATTCTATAATTGAAATTAAATTTAACAAGCTAAAATACAATAGGTGTGTTCAGTGCTAGCCTGCACACTGAATAAGAGTAGTTGAACAATAAGTTAGAGTTAGAAAAATATAGAATACTAAAGTTGTAGTTGTCGTGATCAGCTAAGAAGCCCGTAGAGGAACTGAGTGAGAAAATGAGACTACTGGGGTTTCCCTGAAGGGGAAGGGAGACAACTTATCATTGGGAAAGTAAATAGGAAAGTGTCCTTTGACTATCCTGATATGAGGACAAAGGGCTCCCCAAGACAAAGGGACACAAACAGTTCCATGAAGCGACACTGCCATGGGAAGTTGATAATTTAGGCTGTTTTATATCTTGGAGTAAACAGTTCTTGTGAAAAGGGTTTATTCACCAAGAGGACATTATATTAGTAATAACAATGAGCTATCAGGCAATATCAACATTTTAATTCAATTTTAATTTTGAAACCCCCAAAATTTTCTATGAAGCTAATTGACTAGCCTTAAGATACACCCCAAATCAATATTTATAACCAAAAATATTGAAAAAAAACAGTAAATTTTAAGACAGTTATTGAAAATAATCTAATGGGTTATTATTATTTCTACCACCAATGAATATAGAACTCTCATACCTTATATTGTCCGTCTTCCTTGGTTTGGCCAACGGGAGATATACAGAAACCAAGGAAGACGGACAATATAAGGTATGAGAGTTATTGAAAAAATTGGGAATCATCATGCAGACCTAATAAAGCAACATAATATTTAGATTTTTGTAGGATAAGTATTTATTTGAGTAATTGAAATATATATATATATATTGAACAGAAAATTTCATGCAGTTGTGATCAGATAAAAGTTACTTATTGGATGTAAAACATTAGTTTTTCATTTTATATTTGGTGACATCATATTTTGACAAGTATATTTAGAAGTTAATTAAAATTATAAGAGTATATAGTGCCAAACATTCCCTCAGAGGGACTTTTTGTGACATCTCATTAGGTTTGTAGGTTTCAGTCTGTTTTTTATTTTCTTCTTTGGATTAAATTGCTACGCTTTCCATGAAAATATGAAGAAGTAAATGCCGCATTGATTATGTCTGTCTCAGACCTCCATTGAACTACTGTCCGAATCTCCTTGATTTGCTTTTGAAAGAAAGTAATATAGACTTTTTCTAACAACCAGTGTTCCTGTCTATCAGAGCTGAAGCTAATCTCACAGCAATATCTAGTGTTTGACTGGATAAAACCTTTACTACCTTTTGCTTTTGCCTGTTAATGCACGAAATACTGAGTCTACTGGCTGTCTATCCACCATGTCATAACAATTCTGTAAGGTTCTGTGATGCATTTACAATCCTTTGACAATTGCTTTAACTATTACTCATTTCTGTTTGAATTCGATTAGCAACAGGTATTCCAGTGATCCAGTTATTTAGAACAGTTTAATAATTCTGTCTGTTTTTTATCAACTTATCATTATTCTACCAACACTTAGAATGAATTATAAATTGAATTTATTTAACAGAATTTATTTTACTGTTATTAACGCCAGTGAAGTGTTAGTAAATATTACGTAAGTTGGCAGAGGGGCACCAATACCGTGAGGGGGGGGGGCATGGCAGCCAGACTTCACAGAACAGCAATACCAGGGGGGAAATTTGCTTCCAGCTCTGCTTTCTGGGGATACATCAGACTCCTACCCCCCAGGATTTGGGGACTTAGTCCAACCCCCGACCTCCACTCAAGGGTCCATCCAACTTGTTCAAGAAAAGCTTGTAAGTGTGGTAAATAATTTAAGTCATGATGAATAGATTATACATTCATTGTTAAATACCAAAATTTAGTAAATATTTTATGTTTATTGAATTTCACAAATAAATAAAATTAAAACACAGCTTGTTTAAAAAATTATTATATTTATATATTTACACTATTTATTTAGTTTTATACTTGGAACAGAGCAGTTTGTGCAAGATACAAAAAAAAAAAAAAACAAAAAAACAAGATATTTAGGAGCATAAGCTTTATGAAATATAATTACAATGCTCACATAATCATAAGTTATTTTATACTTCTATTTTATATTTTTACAAGTTTATGCGGTATTTCATAAGCCTAGGACCATAATAGATATTTAAAACTTTTCTTTACGCGACCAATTTTCCTCAGCTAACACAGTGAGAGTTAGTAAGACACTATGAGTGACAGAACAGTTTATTTATTTATTTTTCAATTATAGTACAAATAAGATATATAGAAGCTTGTATCTCTATTCAATTAAAGTACAAATAAGATCTATAGAAGCTTGTTTCTCTATTCAATTATAGTACAACTAAGATCTATAGAAGCTTGTTTCTCTATTCAATTATAGTACAACTAAGATCTATAGAAGCTTGTTTCTCTATTCAATTATAGTACAAATAAGATCTATAGAAGCTTGTTTCTCTATTCAATTATAGTACAAATAAGATCTATAGAAGCTTGTTTCTCTATTCAATTATAGTACAAATAAGATCTATAGAAGCTTGTTTCTCTATTCAATTATAGTACAAATAAGATCTATAGAAGCTTGTTTCTCTATTCAATTATAGTACAAATAAGATCTATAGAAGCTTGTTTCTCTATTCAATTATAGTACAAATAAGATCTATAGAAGCTTGTTTCTCTATTCAATTATAGTACAAATAAGATCTATAGAAGCTTGTTTCTCTATTCAATTATAGTACAAATAAGATCTATAGAAGCTTGTTTCCCTATTCAATTATAGTACAAATAAAATCTATAGAAGCTTTCATACCTTCCGTTGTCCATCTTCATTGGTTTCTGCAAACCATCGAAAACCAATAAAGACGGACAATGGAAGGTATGACAGTTCTATATTCATTGGTGGTTGAAATAACCTTTCAGATTATTTATCTATAGAAGCTTGTTTCTCTATTCAATTATAGTACGAATAAGATCTATAGAAGCTTGTTTCCCTATTCAATTATAGAACAAATAAGATCTATAGAAGCTTGTTTCCCAATTCAATTATAGTACAAATAAGATCTATAGAAGCTTTCATACCTTCCATTGTCCATCTTCATTGGTTTCTGCAAACCATCGAAAACCAATGAAGACGGACAATGGAAGGTATGACAGTTCTATATTCATTGGTGGTGGAAATAACCTTTCAGATTATTTATCTATAGAAGCTTGTTTCTCTATTCAATTATAGTACAAATAAGATCTATAGAAGCTTGTTTCTCTATTCAATTATAGTACAAATAAGATCTATAGAAGCTTGTATCTCTATTCAATTATAGTACAACTAAGATCTATAGAAGCTTGTATCTCTATTCAATTATAGTACAACTAAGATCTATAGAAGCTTGT
>KZ809787.1:47656-59898 GCA_000696205.2 Oncopeltus fasciatus
AAAAAAAGTATATTTATTATAATATTAAAAAAATCATCTAGTATATAATAGTAATGAATAATGAATATTTAAGTATATAACGTACACTTAATAATACTAGTCGCATGTTGTGACCAATCCTAATTTATAAATTATAAATTTTATGATAATGTTTTTGTTTTTCTACTGTCTACCAAGTTATGTAGAAGGAAGAACATTTGTTTAAAAATAGGTAGATAATCAGAGCCAAACCTTTGCGAGATGCATTTTTCAAGATGAATTCCTCAAAATTACCTGTTAAAGAAAAATAAGAAAAAATATTAGAAACATAACATGCAAGGTATATACAGAAAATATTTGGTAAGGAAAGATTGAAATCTTTTAAGCTTTTGTATTTATAATTTGTTATTTTCCTCTATTTTCAAAATAGGGAGTGTGTAATATTCATATAACGCCAAATATTAAGGGAAAAAATGACAATAAAGTGAATATCTCTTTTTATGCAGATTTATTCAGTCTCAGTTATATTTCAACCAAACCAATATAAAATTCATTTTAACAGAACAGAGTACATTGAGGGAGAGAGGCATATTATGGATAACATTGAAGAATGTAGCTAGGAGATGATTTTCTGTGGTTTAATAATTCATTCATTTTTGAATCTTTGTGACTTGTAACATTTTTATATTTGGTGACAATTCTATACCGAAAAGCTCGCTCTCTTTTCGTTCTGAGTCACACTTTTTTTTACTGTAATGACTGGTCCTCTATCATTACTGTTACCAATAGTCACTCTGGAAATATGCATAGTAACTTATGATCTTCTAGTATAAAAAAAAAAGTTTTTAAAAGTCACGTTGGTTAACATATATCTAGACGCCAACCTAAAGATTATGGATAGTCGAGAGAAACAGATATGTCGAAATTCTTATCAATTTCGTGTCATCAATAAGACTTACCCTGGCCAAAGGACTGTTTTTTTTTCTTATGTTTTTTTCTACTTTGATCAGCCTTCCCGTTCTTAAGGAGGGGCCTCGGTTAGGTCACCTCCTGTCACGGACATGAGTGTACTAAAACATATAGTACATCCCTGTTAAAGTGACATCATCAACCAATGGTGGGTTATGGGTAACATCGTTTCACTCAATTTCCCGAAGATATAATAGAATTGATAGATATAGTCAAATTTCAAATTTTAAAATGGTCTGTTACAACAGTGGTTTCAACTGTGGTAAGTCCACCATTCAGAGCATTACAAGGTTTTCTTGTGGGTAGGCAAAAAAGGGTATTTCATCCCTGACACACACACACATATATGCGTGCACGAGTGCGTGTGTGAAATTAATCTTCTTCGATTCTAATTTATTTTGCATTGAGTTGGTGAAGGAAGTTAAAAGGCGGCAAATCCTAATCACTAAACGTTTTATTTTCAAATCTTCTGATTGAACAACCCATTTACTCCCGAGGCAATCAGGCCGAGCAAGCCATCTGTCAATTATAATAAGCTGAGGTCTGTGCGCGCCCCCTCTAGTGTGATTCAAGATAAGTTCATCTTCTCTGTAAGATTCGAGTGGAGAGGATAAAGGCCTTTTCAAGCAAACGAGGCGGCTCCGGCCTTCCACTTAGGTATGATGATTTCAGAGGGAGTGAGGTCATCCAGTGCCGGGGTCTACCTTTCCTGGGATCAACAGGTATACAGGTTAGGCCGTTCACGGTAACTTTCCTAGGCCGATTTTAGATGGTTCAAGTGGTGTTATTGAGGTGTGGGCGACCAATCGCATAAAAGAGTATTGTCCCGAAACAAACTGTACATTACTAAGTGTAATAATTAGAGATTGTCAGTTACATTATCCAAGGGGTTTTAATTACGGGTGGTTAAAAAGGTATTCCAAATCCATTATGTGCTATAAGATACCAACAAAAGTCGTATCTCACAGGAGCAGCGTAAACTAAGCATGTTTCTTAAGTTTTATTAAATATAGACAAAAATAAGAGTTAAAGATTTATTTAATCTTAAATATGAACGTAAGAAGGCAACGGGAATTGAGGATGAATGTTGATAAAAGTGTAGAAACTATTAAGAGCAATTGCTGGGAGACAAGTGTGTGGGAAGTTTTACTGTTAAATTCTTGAATAACTTCATTAATATACATAATAATTACTGGATAAATTNAATTTATTATTTAAGTGAATTCATGGAGTTATCGTCAATGCCATTCCAAGGACATAATGGGGATTGTATTCTTTTTCTGATTTTTCAATTTGTTTAGAATACAGACAAATTTACTGACATAAGCATTATCTTCAACATGACTTCTGCTCTTGAAAAAAAAAAAGACACACAAAGATATATATATAAATAGAAATTCATTAAGACCCTAATTACTGATTTCGATTTCCTGATTCTTAGGGTTGATTGTAATCAATTTTCAGAGATTACATTTTTTTTTTTTTTTTTAATGGTTGATTCGAAATGCTATGGCCTCTCCGCTGTTCGCAGAAATTCTTACTCAGGTGAGGGGCGCAAGTCGCACTCATGAGTCAGAGCTTTCTCAATCAGCTTCCGCTTGATGTGGGTTTCTACTCCCGCTTTCCAGGTTCTTAAGCCAAGTCTCATTCTGGCAGCTCTATCCTTCCATCTCACCCTCTATCTGCTCCTTCTTCTTTTAGTCCCCTGTGCCGTACCCATTATAATCCTTTTGGAAATAACGCCGACGCGAAAGCTGGACACATAACATCTCGCTGAGGCTCCCAAAAGAGTGGGTTCTTTTTTTTTCAAAGCAGAAAGACACGGGGTAAAGGTTTCGTAAATAGTCCACAGTCACAAGACACCCTGCATCTGAATTCGTAGCAATCGATAGTATTTGCACATTGTCTGTCTTTGATTTAAGCCAAGTCTCAGTAGCACAAAACAGTTTAAGATCAGGTTCTTACAAAATTTCTGTGCTGACCACTGGTGAATTAACCTTCAACCTGGCGTTCTAACAAACCTCCGTTTGGCTCTCTTGGATCGTAATATCATATGGAACATCATTATTTGAGTTATTATTAGAAGATTTTAGTTGGGGTTCGATCAAGGTTGATCCAAAAAAAAAAAAAATAATACAAATTTAAAAAAAAAGTCTATTTTTTAAAAAGATTATCTGCGATGTTTCGGCTTACATTGTAAGCCATCTTCAGGGCTGCCTGTCATGAAGACGAGAGAGGACGTCCTGTTCACATTTCCATGACTGGAACTTAGAGACAGGTCGTCCTCTCTCGTCTTCATGACAGGCAGCCCTGAAGATGGCTTACAATGTAAGCCGAAACGTCGCAGATAATCTTTTTAAAAAATACACTTTTTTTTAAAATTTGTATTATTTTTTTTGGATCTACATTGACGGAACCCCAACTAAAATCATCTAATAATAATATCTACGGTCAAAAAACTCTCCTTTTGAATTATTTGAGTTAATTTGCCTTAACATATTTCTTGAATTGAAACAGCTATAATATATGATAAATAGTAAAAAATGCTTTTGGGATTAAATCCATAATATCTAAACGATTTTTCATGATCTGGTGATTCTGTTCAAAATATTTTTATTACTTCTCAATCATCCGTACTCGAACACAGAGTCCTCCATTGGAAGTAGTAGCAGCTACAGGCTTGTGGGCATACTCTCTCTTTAGGCATGCGTGCTTGAGTACTATCTCTCCATTCTCTTCTCCCGGGGACCGAGCTTTCCCACAGTGGAATCCTTTCTTCACGATTCAATTCAAGAAGTGAGAATTGGCTAAATGTATAATAAAACATTGAAAAACAATGTGACATTGTCGAAACGACTTACAAGCAGCTATTGATAAGAGAGCTCACTAACTCACTAAGGTCCCTCATGAGGACCTTCTCCCTGAGTCCCGGACGCTCGTGGAAATTAGGACGAAGAAAGTTGTGGGAGAGAGAGAGGGCATAGCCGGAATCGGGCTTACCTAGATCGCGAGGCTGGAGTGCGGAATGGCAACACACCTCAAGTTCTTATCCTGCATTCTCTCGAACTTTTCCCTTTTAGCCCTTCTCTGACCTAAGTCAAACTCTGCTGTTCTTGAGCTTTAAGAGTCCTTGTAGTCAATGCATACATTTTAGCCATCTCTCTTATGGGGCATTAAATTTCCCAAGTAGCTACACTTGGATGTATCCACACGTAGCTTACTAGTACCATGTTCACTCTCTTGAAGAGACACAGAGGCTGTGTGCGCGTGATTTCATTTTCCTATAACAACCAAGGAAGCGATTGATAAGTACACTGAATAATGAATTCAATACAAAATGGGGACCAATTATTCCCAGGATGACGCTAGAAACCACTGAGTCATTAATACGAAAGGACAGGAATGCATACAAAAAAAATAGTTCTACTTTCGGCTTAAATAAAGGTCTCAGGTACAATACTTATATAGGCTCATATGTCAACGGAGAAACCTCCGAGCTAACCGATTTACTTCTGTCGTTATTCATGTGAATAAACCTGTATTAGCGCAATTTTATACGTTCTCATGTAGAGCTTTCCGAATTTACCCCACACATCACTCCTAAAGTTAAACACAATATTATTTTGAAGAACTAAACTATTGAATAACTAAATGTATTAATTATAAATAATAAAACTTTTGTTTTTATTAGAATGTGTCAGCCTCTCTCTCTTTCACCCTCTCCTATATAAGTTTAATATCCAGCACTTCTCCACGACTATGGCACAGAAGGATACCGAAAAGCTCGCTCTCTTTTCGTTCTGAGTCACACTTTTTTTTACTGTAATGACTGGTCCTCTATCATTACTGTTACCAATAGTCACTCTGGAAATATGCATAGTAACTTATGATCTTCTAGTATAAAAAAAAAAGTTTTTAAAAGTCACGTTGGTTAACATATATCTAGACGCCAACCTAAAGATTATGGATAGTCGAGAGAAACAGATATGTCGAAATTCTTATCAATTTCGTGTCATCAATAAGACTTACCCTGGCCAAAGGACTGTTTTTTTTTCTTATGTTTTTTTCTACTTTGATCAGCCTTCCCGTTCTTAAGGAGGGGCCTCGGTTAGGTCACCTCCTGTCACGGACATGAGTGTACTAAAACATATAGTACATCCCTGTTAAAGTGACATCATCAACCAATGGTGGGTTATGGGTAACATCGTTTCACTCAATTTCCCGAAGATATAATAGAATTGATAGATATAGTCAAATTTCAAATTTTAAAATGGTCTGTTACAACAGTGGTTTCAACTGTGGTAAGTCCACCATTCAGAGCATTACAAGGTTTTCTTGTGGGTAGGCAAAAAAGGGTATTTCATCCCTGACACACACACACATATATGCGTGCACGAGTGCGTGTGTGAAATTAATCTTCTTCGATTCTAATTTATTTTGCATTGAGTTGGTGAAGGAAGTTAAAAGGCGGCAAATCCTAATCACTAAACGTTTTATTTTCAAATCTTCTGATTGAACAACCCATTTACTCCCGAGGCAATCAGGCCGAGCAAGCCATCTGTCAATTATAATAAGCTGAGGTCTGTGCGCGCCCCCTCTAGTGTGATTCAAGATAAGTTCATCTTCTCTGTAAGATTCGAGTGGAGAGGATAAAGGCCTTTTCAAGCAAACGAGGCGGCTCCGGCCTTCCACTTAGGTATGATGATTTCAGAGGGAGTGAGGTCATCCAGTGCCGGGGTCTACCTTTCCTGGGATCAACAGGTATACAGGTTAGGCCGTTCACGGTAACTTTCCTAGGCCGATTTTAGATGGTTCAAGTGGTGTTATTGAGGTGTGGGCGACCAATCGCATAAAAGAGTATTGTCCCGAAACAAACTGTACATTACTAAGTGTAATAATTAGAGATTGTCAGTTACATTATCCAAGGGGTTTTAATTACGGGTGGTTAAAAAGGTATTCCAAATCCATTATGTGCTATAAGATACCAACAAAAGTCGTATCTCACAGGAGCAGCGTAAACTAAGCATGTTTCTTAAGTTTTATTAAATATAGACAAAAATAAGAGTTAAAGATTTATTTAATCTTAAATATGAACGTAAGAAGGCAACGGGAATTGAGGATGAATGTTGATAAAAGTGTAGAAACTATTAAGAGCAATTGCTGGGAGACAAGTGTGTGGGAAGTTTTACTGTTAAATTCTTGAATAACTTCATTAATATACATAATAATTACTGGATAAATTAGTCCGGTTTTCGGACAGGATCAGAAAAATAAAATACTCCTAAATTGTTGGGTAATTATTTTATTATTGCCGACGTTTCGACTTGACTTGTAAGTCATCATCAGGGCGATAAACTGATGTTTAGCTCTTGACTCTGAGATATGACCATAAACTTCCCTGGGAAATCTTTCTTGACATCACTATCGGCCATATGATTTATCCATAACATATAAAATTTAAAAAAATATATATAATGAAGCATAATAATGTCTTTGTGAGGAACTCCAGCACTAAGTGTTATGTTATTTACTCCAAGCTACAATTCTATGAAGGCGTTATTCCGTAGAGAAAACCCAGTAATTCTGACGTAGCAATGCAGTAGACCAGTTGTTATCTATATTGTTCGCAGCACCTATTACCCTAGTAGACCTTCCGTTACTAATGAAAGTGCTCTTCTGTGCCTCATAAGTGGATGATACGCGGCAATAAGCTTGCAAGAGGCTTTCAAGTTCAGACGACCGGAGATTAGTTTGCAATCAAGTAAGTTGTAGAAAGCATGTATTTCTTAGATATACCTCAGAATTTTGTCGAAGAGACGGCCCAAGCAATCAATCAGGGTCATGTTGGAAGGAACTTTAAAAAGAAAGCTACCCTACTTTAAACATCCATGGCATAATATATTTACCGATATAAGACTCTCTTTAGCGGGAGTTGAACCACACTGCAAGGCTTGTGAGACCCAAATGTATCCTCTAGGCTAAGCCGGGGCCTGTATTCCGCATTTAAACTTTATCAATAATGTGTCAATATTATTGGGTGTGAAATTGTAGCGCTAATAACCACCAGCAGTCGATGCGCACCATAAAAAAAAAAAAAAAAAAAAAATCATAGCATTTTACCCTTAATTTTAACTCTATAGAGTTCTTTGGTACTCCCAAATTTCATATAATTAGATTCCGAGAAGAGCAATGTACGTCGTACAGCATATGACGTAGAGCGGATGGACTTTTATACTTATTTATTTGTGTTTTCATTTTTATTCTAGGTGTCTTGAAACGTAAAACATGTCCATTGCACTAGTTTATTTAAATAACATATTGTTTATTGTTTTATCCCACTCTTTCTTGTCTTGACCTGTAACTCTGTTTCTTGACTCTTCCATATTTCCGATCGGTTTTTATAATTAGTCTCATTCAGTCGCTATAGAATAAGCAAGTGAGGTTTTTTTTAATTTTCTCATTCGTGAAAGTTTATGTGTGTATTACAAAATGGCCGGTAGATCTAAACCGATGCCTTTAAAGAAATCTACTGGTGGGATGCTTTCGCTTAGCTGCTACATAAATACGTGTGCGGACACGTATATCCACGCTGCCGCAAACTAGAAAGTGAGGATGCTCCCCCAAACTCGGGAGGAAAAAGTCATCTTCAGTGGTTTTATGATCCTTTCTATTTCTCGCAGATCCGAAAAAAGAAAAAAAAAATAGAATTTCTTTAATTATGAAGTGGGTGGTCTGAGAGGGAAAGCTGTAGGTGTTGCCTTAGAGATGACGAATTGATTGGAGAGTCGGTGTACCGTACGAGCCGTGGTTTCACTCTGGTCTGTCACAAGTAGCGAGCGAGTTGCAGCGCTGGGAGGCACGGCCGGGGTTTTCTACTGCACCGTTGCATTGCGGGGAAAAGTCATTGTTTGACAGCATATGTCATGTCGTATCGAATCCCATGAACTGGTAAAATAAATAAATAAATAAATAAATAAATAAATAAATGTTTGAATAAGTTGGGTCAACTAAAAACCCTATATCCCGTAGAATCAACAATCATAAAAATGACATGAAAAAAAAAACTAATAAAAACTGCCCTCACAAACCCCGTTTTTCATGAAAAACACACATTTGACTTCGATAATATTACCTTTCTTTCCACTGAACCCTATGAACACAAACGCCTTTTATCTGAAACCGTTCACGTTAACTTACAGCACAATCCAGTTAACGACAGAACGGACATAGATCAAATTTCTTTAACTTATTCAAACATTTTCAACATACTGAAAAACCAGTAGCTCTCCTTCAAAATAAACCTGTCAAACATTTCTCCTAGTTCCTTGTCCGCAATAATGTCCTACCTTTTTTCTTGTTCTTTTTTGTGTCCACTTTTGAAGCAAGCCGCTCTCCCTTTGTACTTACCGCTTCTTACCCCCCACCCTTCCACCACCTACGTAGTCCATCTCAAAAAATTTCTCACGAGTTTCAAACCCTACCTCTCAGTCAGGAAAATGGGATCTTGGTGACACAACGTCCCCTCTCGCCTTCATGATAGGTGGTTAATTATATTTGTTTGGTAGTTTTTTTTTGTATTTTGAATTTTTTTACATAGTTTACTACATACATACTTATGACATCACATTACATTTAGTTATGACATTTCTATGTAATAATAACATTGTAAATCATTTAATTTTTTTTTTTTCATTTTACGTTTTATTCTTATGACATTGTATTTCAACAGCCCTGAAGAAGGCTTACAATGTAAGCCGAAACGTTGGCAGATGATTTAAAGAATACACTTTTCTTTTTTTTTAATTTGTACCTTTTTATCTAAAAAATATGTTTTTTTGTTGGGGTTTGGTCAAGGTAGATAAATGATGATTTAAAGAATACACTTTTCTTTTTTTTTAATTTGTACCTTTTTATCTAAAAAATATGTTTTGTTGTTGGGGTTCGGTCAAGGTAGATAAATAATAAAAAAATATGTGCATTTAATCATGAAAATGGGATCCTGGTGACATGACGTCACCACCCGTCTCCATGATGGCCCTGAAGATAGTTTACAATGTCAGACGAAAAGTTGGCAGATAATTAAAAAATTACACATTTTTAAATTGTATTTTTTGGATCAAACCCCGACAAAAAAACATCAATAATTTATAAGGTTAAGAAACTCTCCATTTGAACATAAAATACTTTTAATGTTTTATTCATTCATTTCCTTAAGTATTTGCAAATTTTTTATTTTCTATCCAGACATGTTTTTATTAATTTTTTTTTCTTTATGTCATTTCATTATTCACTCCAGGGGGATATTTAGGACGAAACGTTGTCAATAAAAAAAATTTTAAGCGACCAACATGAGTAGCTAAATTTCCTTACGAGAAATATGCTAAAATATGCTTAAAAAAATAAAATAAAATGGCTCCCTCGACGCAAGTGCTCCTGAACAGAAATACATATAGGATAACTCATACCAAGCCTTTCTCATCGGTGCATGCCATGCAATTTCGTGAGAAAATTCTATCATCCAGAGAGACACATCCTATTGAATTTACTATTTAAATAAGAACGAAATGGAAAAAGAGTCTTCCAGTCACTAATTTACGACCTGCTAGAACTGGAATGAGAACTCAAAAGTTTTAATAAACTCCCCAACCCCCAACAGAGTTTTACCCTCTGCGCCCCTCCCCCCACTGCTCTTTTGAATATCTTATCGTCTTTTCTCGTCCTCCAGGACTTCTTCAAAAGTTAGAGCGAAGTTGTAAAAACATAAAGAAATGGATTTAGTTGGCTCACTAAGAATGAAAGCCAGAACACGACCAAATCTCTGTAATCATTAATAATATTAAATTTTTTATGAAATTTATTTTACTGTCAAAGTACTTTTGGAGACATAAAATTCATTTATGCAAAAAATAAGGTAATCGCCTCACTTGACAGAATACAGTTTTCTTTTTTGGGGCAGTTCAAATTATCTCACAACAATCTATATTCCCTGAGGATTAATTACAGTCGTCCAATAGGTATTTCTTAAATGAGCAAATTTTTAAATTTTGTAAGTCAGTGTGAGTGTATGTGTTTAAAACGCTTTAAAATAGTCGTGGATATTTCAATAATCGCATAGCTGTAACTATTCTATGTATAAAAATGGGGAGATCTTGTTCAAAATAATTAAATAATAAAATTTAGTCAAAATAATGAGGATAAATGACTGTAGTAGACTATGAAAATTTCTCAGGAAATCTAGATTTGTTGTTGTCATTTGAGCTGCCCCACAAGACAAAATCGTATTTAATGTAGTGTGATAATTGCCATATTTTTTTCTTAAAATCATTTGTGTACATTTTGATTCGATCTCCGTGGATTTCAAATGATTTGGTCAACTTGAACTCCCATCCATAATATTAGTAATACACTTTATGTTATGTATCTTCTACCTATAGGATCTCATATGAACCCCCTAGGACTGGTTGTTCCTCCAGAAGAAGAAATTTAAAACTCCAATAAGACTCAGTGTGTAGCTGACGGCCGTACATAAACGGCCTTTATGAGCCTTTAAACTTGCCTTTAAAAATAAAACTGTAGCCAGCCTCCTCCCATTCTGGACATCTTCTGCAGGACGAGTCGACCGTCAAATTCCACTCCTGACTTCTCCACCAGGTGGTACATGAAGAGTCGGTATCGTTTGAGAATCGNATTTTTGGTTGAAATAGAACAAGAAAAAATGGGGAGGGGGAGTTAGGGGAAAACCAAAGTTCATTATCTTATTAATTAATCTTAGTTGTATTTGAATTATGGAAAAGCTTATAAAATATGTGTAAACTATTCTTAAGGATTTATTTAGGAATGTAACTAAGATGGATGAGCATTTTCCCCACATTTCCTTCCCGGCTAGCCAAAATTAGAGCTTAGTGGTCACACCTTACGCGCATTGTTCTCTCCGAGTTCTAAATTTAATTTAATCTTTTTAAATTTTATTTTATTCGACATTAAAAATCTTGATNAAATTGAAATATTATTTTCCTTTCACAGGAATGGTAAAATTTTTATCTCAATAAATTTTTTTTACCATAGATATTTTTATTTATGTTTGAATGTTTAAATGTCAATGTATTATTATTAGATGTTTTTTTGGGGGGTTTAGTCAAGGTAGATCCAAAAAAAATACAATTAAAAATGTGTATTTTTTAATTATCTGCCAACGTTTTGGTTTACATTGCAAGCCATCTTCAGGGCTGTTGAAATACAATGTCATAAGAAATTCTTATTTCAACAGCCCTGAGGATGGCTTACAATTCAAGCCGAAACGTTGGCTGATAATTTTAAAAATACACATTTTTAATAAATTTGTATTATTTTGGATCTAGCTTGACCGAACCCCAACTAAATACATCTAACAATAATATCTACTGTGAAAGGCTCTCCATTTGTCTCTATATTAAAAAAAAAAAAAAACTTGTATATATCATTTTCAATAGGATCTGAAAAATAAAAAGCGATTTCTCGCTTGGAAAACGAAATCTGTGGAGACCAAGAATTATCCCAGTGGGATGAGAGGCCCCAGGCCGATCTGATGGTCAGTTTGAATAGAGGTACTTGTTCTGAGGAGAGGGATGAGGGTGGGGGAGAATCAGGGCGCGGAAAGTTATCCCGAGGGGAAGTATGTCCGGGAACGGGGTTGCCGCTAGATTGTCATCCGCAGAACAACGGGACTGCCCAACGTCTCCGGTACTGCCCACAAATCTCCCTGGCCGTAATCAATCCCGCCAGATGGGGGCTGGGAAATTTAGCTACACCTTCCTGGTATTTATAAATATTTTATTTGCTTGTGGTTTTTTATCCCACGTAAATTTTAAACAATTAATAAGAGGGAATAGAATAAAAAAATCTATCTGTCCCAGCCAGGAATCGACCTGGATCTCCTGCTATCCGGGCCGGTGTGTTAAGCCATTACACCACAAGGACTAGCCAGATATCTCATTAAATTCCCTCTACAATAGCGAGAGCCGAACCTACGAGAAAGACGAGAACTTAAACTCGAAGGAGCTGACATTGTCAAACTATTTGTCGACTCTCGTCATTTACTTTATTTAATTTTAATTTATAAATATTTTATTTGGTTGTGGTTTTTTATCCCACGTAAATTTTAAATAATTAATGAGAGGGAATAGAATAAAAAAATCTATCTGTCCTAGCCAGGAATCTGGATCTCCTGCTATCCGGGCCGGTGTGTTAAGCCATTACACCACAAGGACTAGCTAGATATCTCATTAAATTCCCTCTACACTAGCGAGAGCCTAACC
>KZ809789.1:5792-24926 GCA_000696205.2 Oncopeltus fasciatus
ATATATCTCTTTTCGGCTTGGTTGAGTTTTCAAGAGATATATTTTTTTACATTCAAAGTTATAAATACAATTTGATATACTTGTGTGACTAAAGTATTGCAGAGGTACAATTGTAATAATACATGCAAAGGATGGGCTAAATTAGGAGAAGTTAGTGGAAGAGCTAAGAGAAGTTACCGGAGATGTGCAATAAGGAGAGGTTTGACTGGTTGGAGCTGGGCTCAGAAAGGAGTGGGGGATTATGGGAATGGTTGGAACAGTAGTTGACATTAAGCACATTTTACATAGTAGTCATGAGAAATATTCTTATATGTAAGAGATTTATGATACACAACTTATATATAAAAGTCAAACTCTACCGCTTTACACATGATCACTCTCAATGCAACAGAAAGATTCAGTGAATGATGGACCATACACTGAAAACAGCATGGAAGACACATAATTCCTGGACTGAAACTTTGCCAGCTGTGCTATTAGGCCTGCCTACAAGCAGCAATTCACGCTGATTATAATTCACCCCTTTTTCGAGTGCTCTATGGAAAAGTATTTATTACCTGAAGAATTTTCGCAAATGAATCACAGACAATCTAAGATTCACAAGATTGGAGAACTTCAGGAGAAAATGGGTCAGCCGTAGCCTGACGTAAATCACCTTTTCCTGTATTCTAGGAAATTTTTTACCTACTAGGGCTTAAACAAGTAGATAAAATATAAGTTTTCTATTTCTATTCTATGCGCACTGATGGGATCAAGAAACACCCAGAACCTGCTGGTTTACAGAGGACAAATAGCTAATTTTCTTCAATTATTGGGGCAACTATTTTCTGAGCTAATCAGTTTTTAACTTTCTATACCTAGTGTTGTCTTATGTTCAAATCCTTTGTCTTCCAGCCATTGAGGTTTTTTATATAAGGAAATTATAATTTTGGACTTGTTATTTCAGAGATCTTTTTGACGTTATTTTTGTTTCTATTTTTATAAAAATATTAGAGCATTATTAAGAAAATGTTTAACTAAAATATGTTTGAGTCTATAACCTGATAATGAATAGTGGAAAAATAAGGAAGCAAACTAAGATTAAATGAAAATATAACTAAAATATATAAAAATACTGTTCATGTTAAAGAAATACACAATTGTCAACATGAATATATTATGTAAAAATGTTATAAGAAGGGGATAAAGAAAAGTAGTATACTTCATACACACACAAAAAAAAAAAATATGCAACATTCACATTGACTACATGAATTATTAAAGCCAATGATGTGTTGAACATTTAAGCAAAAAACTAGATAAACAGATTATAGAATAATTAAGAGTTGGAAGAGTGTGTAGTGAGCTTTCATGTTTTTGTGAAAAGAAGAATAAAAGTAAAGAGCATAGATCATTTGAAAAAAGATAGTTAAATTGGTATACCAGACTTTAATAATAGTTCTGTAAGATTATATTATGATTAGGTACTTCCAGAATGTGAGATTCTGGTCAGATTAAAATTGAGTAATCATTTTGAGGAGCAAATTGCAGAAATTAATGAATTGGTGACCTGAGAAATTTTTTATTCTAATAGTGTCAGAATGTAAGAAGAGTGTCACAGGAATACTAATTTATTAACATGATTTCATTGTAGAATAAGGAAAAATAGTTTTCGTATTAAATAATAATAATTTGTATGCCAATAAATAATATCAAGTCAGGTTTTATTTATGTCAAGTTAACATAATACTAACAAAGAACATTACTCAAGCATGTCAGTCTCGGTGTGGCTATACTAGAAGAAGGTTTTCCAAAGGCATTATTAACTTTTTATTTTTTATTTTATTTTTTTTTAAATAAATAAATCTTTATTTATTACATTCTGTTACTTAACATCTTGTAATTTGATGACTTAAAATAAATGTACATGTATAAAAATAATATAAATAAAATAAAAGAAAGAAAAAATATAATGAAATAAAAATAAAATTAACAATAAATAAATAAATGGTCATCACTGTGCAGGGAGAAGGGGCCCATCGACCCCACTCCCAATAAGTTTAGGCATTAAGGCCCAGGAGGTCGCGAGGCCATCTCCGTTTTAGTCGCCGGGGAGGATTGTGGGGATTGGAGTCCGACGACAGGGATTGGGCAAATGGATTGGGATGAAATTGGAGTTTACTATGGAAGAGTTTGAAGCGGGTGGAGATAAGGTCTTTGACAAAAGGAATATTAAAGTCGTGATGAAGGGTAGAGTTGGACACATAATATGGAGCGTTAGCAATTATTCTAAGAATTTTGGACTGAAAGGATTGTATTCGTTGGATATTGGAAGGCTTAGCGGCACCCCACAGTTCTGCACCGTAGGTCCAGATTGGTCGTATAATGGTCTTGTAGATGGTCAGTTTATTTTCTAATGTGAGCTGTGAGCGCCTATTTATAAGGCTGTATAAGAGTCCGTGGCGTCTGTTGAGTTCTTGTCGTTTGATTTTAGTATGTTCATTCCAGTTGAGTCGTGAGTCAAGGTGGAACCCAAGGTAACGGACTGAATCAGAGAGAGGTATAGGAATGTTATTGTATGTAACATTAACAGGAGAATCTTTTCTTAGTTGAAAATTTACTTGTACGCATTTGGACTCATTTATTTTAATTCTCCATTTATTGCATTAATGCTGAATAGCATCAAGGTGGTTTTTTAAAATGTTAAAAGCGGTTTTGGAATCAGGGTGGAAGGAGAGGATCATTTTGTCATCTGCAAAAAGGGCTAAAAGAGTATTAGGATGAGTAGGGATGTCTGCAGTATAAAGGATAAAAAGGATGGGTACAAGCACACTGCCCTGTGGAACAGCCGCTTTCACAGGGTAGTGTTAGGAGTAATCTGATCCTTGCCGGACCCTAAAGAAACGGTTAGAAAGATAAGATTTGAGGATTAGGTAGATGGTATTTGGAAATATGGACTTCAGCTTATAAGTCCAGTATGCCATACTCGATCAAATGCTTGAGTGACATCTAAGAATGCACCAGGACAAAATTCTTTTTGCTCGAGGGAAGAGGAATTAAAGTCTACAACACAAAACACCTGCTGGACAGTAGAATGATGGGATCGGAAGCCAAACAGATGATTAGGAAGAATATTTAAGGAAGTTATTATAGGTATTATTCGTTTTAAAAGAACTTTTTCAAATACCTTGGAAAGTAAAGGAAGAAGGCTGATTGGTCGATAGGATAATGTGTTAGAAGAAGATTTACCGGGCTTAGGAAATAGGATTATTTCAGAAAATTTCCGGAGGAGTGAAAAATGGGTGGTTCGAAGGACACAATTATAGAGGTAAGTGAGGAAAACAATTGCCTTTTGGGGTAGGTTTTGAAGTATTAGCCCGGTGATAAGGTCATAGCCAGGTGCTTTGCGCTTAGGCAGATGGTTTATAATGTACTTGACCTCAGAAGGTGCCACTGCCTTAATCAGTAAGGACATTGGTAATGGTATATCCAGCGACTCCTCAACCTCAGCGTTATTGGACAAGTTATCGGGATCTGGATGAGGAGTGAATGTTTGCTTTAGATGCTGGGCAAACATTTGGGCCTTGTCTTTATTGGAAGAGGCCCAGGAACCATCTCCTCGGCGTAAGGGGGCAGATGGTTCATGATACTTTAGAATCCTGCAAGTAGCAGTCCAGAGGGATTTGTCTCCTTTTGTGAGGCTAGACAGGTAGACATTAAATGCCTTATTTCGTAAAGCACCTAGTTTTTGCTTTACGAGACGAGATAGCTGGTTGAACTCTCTACCATGGGATGTCTGGTACCTCTGGAACAGGGCTAGAGCTTGATGCTTAGCTTGTATGAGGTTTTTAATGTAATCAGGGAGGGATTTAGCTGAATTTACAGAGTAGTGGGTGCTGGTGGTTTTACGTTAGCCCCTTCCAAAGACATTGCTGCATCTTTATAGTAAAGAACTGGACAGCATCATCCAGCTCTTCAGAGGTTTTTAAGGAGATTCCCACGTCAAGTGACTCTTCTAGGAGAGTTTTAAAAAGTGGCCAGTCAATGGGAACACTTATTAAGGTTGGTGGCCATTGTCTAGGAATAGGTGTGAAAGGCAGTGTAAGGAAGACACCCTGTCCTCAGAGGAGCAGAGGAGCACAACCCTTGTGGTCAGAGGAAAGTTCATTTAATGTTTTATAGAGTGATGGTAGGTAATAAGATTTTTACAGATGAAAAAATCTAGAATATCAGGAAGACGGTTTACATCGGTGGGCCAATAGGTGGGAGAGGACGGACTTAGAGTGGAGAGATTGTGAAAGGAGATAGCATTATATAGAGCACGGCCACGGGAGTTGGTCATTCTCGTGCCCCACTGCAGATGTTTCGCATTATAATCTCCGCCAGAGAGGAAACGGGAACCTAAGGATTAAAAATGCTCTGGGAATTGGCCTGAGGTGATAGATTTGTTAGGAGGGCAATATACTGTAGAAAAGGTAATTGGGGAAGTGGAAGTATTAATGGACACTTAAGTGTTTCTGACAAAAATGAGATGTGGTCGTGGTATACGTTGTGTGATGGTTTCCATCTCCTCTCCAGTAATGTTTTGAAGAGGCCGAAAAGGGTTTACTGTAGTAAAGGGTGATTGGTTTTCATTCCTATCTGTCACTTCGTTGGCGGGGGGTGTGTTGGTCACTTCTTGAGAGGTCAGCATCAGCGCTTCAGCAGGCGTGTTTGTAGTTGGTCTCTCTCCAATGGAGTGCTACTTGTGGAATGCTGCCTCTTATCTTTAGGAGGGGTCATGGGTGCACCACGACGCTTCCCTTTTCGCCCTCCACTAGCAATCACCTGATGATAATGATTACCTCCCATAACTTAATCATTAATTTATATTAAAAAAAAAAAGTAGAGTGGTCGAGTCTTGAAACCTGTAATAGTGGGTTAAGAGTCTGGAACTGAGCCTTCTACCCAACAGGCTGAGAGATAAGGGAGGCTATGAGAGTCTAGCGCGGCGAGGTGGGGGCCGGACAGGTCTTCCCCTGTCATCCCCAGTGCTAAGGATGCTTTATCCACTGATTAAATGTGATCCTCGCGACGATTTGAGCTAAAACTTCACTCACATGTCACTGACACTTCACTGCAAGTGTATATAGAGTTTGAGATCTCAGTTCTTCCTACAACTCGTATATTATAGTTGGAAAGATGGAGCGCTATATACAGGTGTGTACTGATCACTGGCTACACGGCTACTCATTAACTTTTAGCAAAGCATGTATTATTTATTTTTTACTATTAATTAAATAAAGAACTTGATAAGATAAAATTTTATATTGAGTCAAGTAACAATTTAAATCTAGTTTTGCTATATTTTAGAACTTTTTACTGGGGTGTCAGTAAAATGTTTAAAATCCCAGCAGACTTTATCTGTGTGTCTATTCCTGAATGTGCATTTCTGTGTGCCATTTATTTAACAATATTAAAACCTTGATATAAACAGAAGGCAAGTTATCTACTTAACAGAAGCACAGTGACCTACTTAACAGAGGCCTTCTGTCAGGTGCAGCTTGCTTCAGAGGCCAGCAAAAGACATTGTTTCCCCCTCCACTTTCCAAAGGAGGCTCAGCGCCACACCCATCCATCTACTCTCCTATTGTTTGAGACCACGCACAACCCTCACCTCTGTCAACTTTGCCTTCAAATTGTCCCTGTACTACTTTCCTGGCTTCACAGGCCAACATACCCAATTACACCACAATTTTGAAGGTGAATTTTGAAAAATATTTTTATTTCAAATAATTAGTGCTGTACTGGACCCTGGCTTTTAGGCGAGGTGCGCCTGATCAAGTTTTATTCCTTCTAAACTATGAATTACAATTATTGCATCTGTTTGCAAATTTTTTTTTTTTTTTTTTTTTTTTTTTATTCGTGTCCTTTCACTTTTTTCTAGTCCAAATGCAAACGTTTTCATTACTAATATGATACAATTCTACTCTTTTACTGAACAATTATTTACTGAACAAATTTTAAAACTGCAATTTTTTTCTTAATTTCGGTTTATTTGTTTTTTCAGGCATATCATATACAGGTTTTCAGCAGAAATGACTAAAATATATAATCTCTCTCGGCCAAATGGAGTTGAAGAAGTGCTGAAGCTTCTTAACGATAATGCTTCTGAAGATCCAGCATTGGTTGAAGATTTAGGCCATAAGAGCGACACTGCATCTGAAGATAAGGTGGAGGAACATGAGGAGGATTCAGAAACTGAACCAGAAGATGAGGGGAAGTATGAAGAAGATGATGAAGAGGTTGAGGAGTTTTTTCTCGGGAAAGATAAAATGACAAATATTAATTTTGTTGTGGTATATTATCCCACATAAATTTTAAACAATTAATGCGAGGGAATAGAATAAAAAATCCATCTGTCCCAGCCAGGGCTCGAACCTGGATCTCCTGCTTTCCGGGCACGAATGATACCAATTACACCACCGGGACAAGCCAGATAACTTATTAAATTCTCAGCACACTAGCGAGAGTCCTGACTGGGACAGATAGATTTTTTATTCTATTCCCTCGCATTAATTGTATAAAATGACAAAGTGGGCTAAGAAGCCACCTTCTGCTTTTCGTAGAGCAAGAAGTCACAACATCTTAAGCACCTTCCTGGTGTAAAAAGTGATGCTAAAAATTCTAATATTATTTTGCAGTATTGGGTATCACTTTTTGATTAGGAAATGCTGGATGTGAGTGTAAAATTCACTAACCTATATGCAAACTCAAACATATTTGCAAGGGAGAGAGATTCCAAGGAAAAATCTCCCAATAGAATAAAAGTGTTTATTAGTTTGCTATATCTGGCTGGAGCATACCGGGGAAATCGTCAGAGTTTGGAGGAGCTATAGGAGAGTGAAGAGATGACATTAAGAAATTTGGCCTCGTGATGAACATCAAGGGTTTTAAGTTTATCATACAGTGTATTCGTTTTGAAGATCTAATGACCCGAGCTCAAAGGAAAAAATATGATTGGCTTGCCCCAATTCGTGAACTTTTTGAATGGTTCGTTCAGGACTGTCAAAAGAATTACATCCCTGGAGAAAATGTCACAACTGATGAGATGCTGCCAGGATTCCATGGAAGATATGGATTTTGGCAGTAGATACCCTCGAAACCCACCAAATATGGAATATGTTTCCCTTAACTAATGCTCATACAATATACGTCTACCATATGGAAATTTATGCAGGAAGACAGCTGGAAGGACCATTTTGTATTAGAAGCAAGCCCAGTAACATGGTGAAAAGATTGGCTGAGCCACTTTATGGGACAGGGCAGAATGTAAAAACTGACAATTGGTTTACCGATATAGATCTTGTTAATTATTTTAAAACCAAGATGTCAAATATTGGAACTATAAAAAACTAACAGCAGTTACCATCCAAATTTGTCAATGTGAAAGGGAGGGCTCAGTACAGCAGCGTGTTTGGCTTCAACAAAGAAAACTTTGGTTTCCTATTTACCGAAAAAGTAAAAAAAATGAGGTCCTCATTTCCTCATTCCACAAAGATAATGCAATTGACCAGAATTCAAGAGAGCAGAAGAAGCTCGATGTTATTACTTTTTATAATAACATCAAAGCTGGAGTGGACACAGCTGATCAAATGTGTAGTACTTTCAGTGTGAGCCATAACATGAGGCCAGCGCCTATGGTCATGTTTTTGCTTGCCTGAATGTAGCTGGCATCAATTCACAAGTGATCAGCTGGAAGCACGAAAAAAGAGAACATTTCTCAAAACTTTGACTCATCAACTTGTGATTGGACAACTAGCCCAGAAAAATCTGAATTCAAGTAGAATGCTGTTTCAATTGTAAAATCGCTAGAAAAGAGTTTTGCCCCACAAGGAAAATGAAAAAGCCACATCTCCTACACTACTTCCCAAAAGGCTAAAGTGTGGAATTTTCAAGTTTGAGAGAGTATTTAGGAGGATACTATGAATGTTTAGGTTGCCATCAACCGATTTGTTTAACTCACATTAACGCATTGTGCCAAACTTGTTTTTTGGCGGTTGATTTAGGAGCGTTTGCATCCATATCTGGCAACGATTAATAGAAAAATAGTTGAAAACTTTATGCAAAAAAAAAAAAAAAAAATGTAAATGTTTTGTGTATACAGTTGGTAATAATGTTTTTTTGTATTCAGTTTGGTACAATTATTTCCCCACAACTCTTAGCAAAGACTACCCGACCAATATTTTATATTAGAATTAATATAGTGGAAGATGTGAGCTAAAATATGTGAGTGGCCTCTCAGGCCAGGTGTTGCCAAATTTAGGATGGCAAACAGGTGTGCCCAACGGGGAGGGGGATTAATACTTAAAATAAATAAGTATATTATATTTCAAACTTTTGCTTTCTGCCATATAATTATTATATAGAGCTTATTTAAAAATTACTACGCTAAGATTAGCAAAGAATATACCATTAATTTATAAAATAAAAACAGTTCTATAATTAAACAAAATTAAATAAAAGAATAATTATGTATATTACCTAGCTATATACACGTAACACCTCCCTTTGCCAGGAATATCAAGCATATCAACTACTTTGGGATCGTGGCTAACTGAGATGTGTTGTTCAGGAAATGATCCATAAATCCCTGTAAATAATTTAAATAAAGTTTTTAAGTTGATTAGAAGGAAATTTTTTAGCTGTATATTTTCTTACATGAGCTACTTTTGGAGTTCATTTTATAAAGCTATAAACAATTTAAAATTTAGTATAACTATAATTCAATTCTTGAAAACTTTTAAGAGAATTTTTATAATCTGAGTTTCAAATTGAATTAATTAACCAAAATTATAAATTAAATTCTATAGAATATACACTTAATTTATGCAGTCACTAACGTATATGTCTTTACCTAGCAAGTTTACTGCATAGCATCATCAGTCAGAGCAAAATCAGTGTTTTATTTATTTATTTTATGTCTCATGCAATCACTTAGGATCATGAGGGAAATAAAAACTCTTTTATATACAAAGAGAATATCATTGTTCTGGCTCAGAAAGGCAGTAAAAAATTTTAAAAAATATACATAGAACAACCTGTTGAATGAGGTTCCTGTTGAGAGCATTCCTCTCCAAATTATTAGAAATTTATATATTATCTAATGCAATTTAAGGTCATTAGACAATTCTCTTGTGATGAATAAATAAATGTAAATGTTATTTCATTTAAATAAAAATAAAAATATTTATAACATGATTAAATTCAAGTTTAATTAAAATCAAATAAATGTTTATCCACAATACCCATTTGACTAAAACTTAAGGAAATTAATCTTACTTCAAGAAAATAACAGTAACTGACAAACTTACTATCTAGTTCATACTGGGGCACTACATTTGGTATTTGAGGCATCAGTCTTGGTTGTGGATGAGTATGTTGTAATATGATAGGGGGTTGGCTTCTAATATGGGTGGTTGTATTTGGTCCACTGCTTAAAATATAAGGCGGATATTGGGCTCCAATGGTATTACAAATAGTGTTCTGAAACAAGAAGAAATAAAATTTGCAATGCCAAACACCCGCCGGACTGTAGAATGATGGGATCGAAAGCCAAACTGATGATTAGAAAGAATATTTAAGGAAGTTATTATAGGTATCGTTCGTTTTAGAAGAACTTTGTCAAATACCTTGGAAAGTAAAGAAAGAAGGCTAATTGGTCGATAAGATAATGTGTTAGAAGCAGGTTTACTGGGTTTGGAAAATAGGATTATTTCAGAAAATTATTATAGACACAATTATAGAGATAAGTGAGGAAAACAATTGCTTTTGGGGTAGATTTCGAAGTATTATACCGTTGATAAGGTCATAGTCGGGTGCTTTGCGCTTAGGCAGATGGTTAATAATGTACTTGACCTCAGAAGGTGTCACTGCTTTGATCGGTAAGGAAATTGGTATTGGTATTTCAAGTGACACCTCCATCTCCGCGTTATTGGACAAGTTATTGGGATCTGGATGAGGGGTGAATGTTTGCTTTAGATGCTGGGCAAACATTTGGGCCTTGTCTCTGTCTGAAGAGGCCCAGGAACCATCTTCTCGACGCAAGGGGGCAGAAGGTTCATGATACTTCAGAATCCTACGAGTAGCAGTCCAGAGGGATTTGTCTGCTTTTGAGAGGCCAGACAGGTAGGCATTAAATGCCTTATTTCGTAAAGCACCTAGTTTTTGCTTTACGAGACGAGATAGCTGGTTGAACTCCCTGCGATCTGAGGGATTCCTGTACCTCTGGAACAGGCCTCGAGCTTGACGCTTAACCTGTATGAGGTTTTTAATGTAATAAGGGAGGGGTTCAGCTGAATTTACAGTGTAGCGGGTGCTGGTGGATTTTATGTTAGCCTTCCAAAGACATTCATTTAATGTTTTTACAAAGTGATGGTAGGGAATAAGATTTATACATATGAAAAAATCTAGGATATCAGGAAGACGGTTTACATTGATGGGCTGTAGTTAGGAGTGGAAAGATTGTGAGAGGAGTTGTTCGTTCTCGTGCCTCACTGAAGATGTTTCGCATTATAATCTCCGCCATAGAGGAAACGGAAACCTAAGGATTTAAAATACTCTTATAATTGGCCTAGGGTGACAGATTTGGAGGGCAATATACTGCAGAAAAGGTAATTGGGGAAGTGGAAGTATTGATGAACACTGAAGTGGATTGGAGCTAGTCTCTAGGAGTGGAAGGTATTAACTGATGAGTATGGGAAGTGCGAAAGAGGAGTGCAGCGCCACCATGAGCTCGTCCGTCTGGGTGATTAGTTCGGTAAGTTGTATAGCCTGGTATGTTGAGTTTTTATTTTTTGTTAGTCGTGTTTCAGTAAGTAAGAGTACGTCAAAACTTTTGTCTTCTAGTGTTAGTTTAATTTCGTTTGTATGTGTTTGAATGCCATTAGCATTCCAGATGAGGACAGAAGAGGATTAAGGAGAGGAGGAATTCATTTACTGCCAGACGAGGAAGTCATATTAGAGACTACGGTTGACAATAGGTTTAGGAGAGGAGTGATGAGGGCGCGAAATTCCGAGAAAAAGGAGTGGAGCATGGATTGGAGATCATTAGATATTGATGGTGAAGGAACATGGGAGATGGCAGGACGCTTTCCCCTGGAAGGCTGGCATTGAGGAAGAGGTTCTTGGGCTGGTAGGTCGCCTTTGCATATGAATAACCTAGTCCACTTTTCTGATTGGAGGTGATGGGGGCCTTCAAGCTACGGGTGCTGAGTCCTGCTGTCTGGTGGGCTGGATCCGCTGCTTCAAATCATTGTAGACCTGCAGCCTTTATAATTGGCGGGATGGTTTTTCTGGCAAAGGGCGCAGACGGTAGGTGTACTGCGAGACTTCTCACAGGCCCCTGTGAGATGTGTCCCTCCACATTTGACACATCGGGCACCATACTCACAGTATCTTTTAGTGTGACCGTATTATTGGCATTTGTGGCACTGAGCTATGTCTTTTCGAGGGATGGGATTGTCCACTTGTATTCTGCAATGGCAAAGTGGGGTAATATTATATATCTTGTCTATGTTGTTTGTGGGCTCGAGATCCACCAAGAATATGGGCAACGAAGTCTTTATATGAGCGTCTTTACCAGGCCTCCTTGATGTGATGTTGATGGCATTTTTGACCTGGAAGCCAAGTTTAGTGAGCTCTTCTTTGATATAATCAGGAGAAGTTGCGTGGTGAAGATTACGAATGACAACCCTGACTGCACGCTCTTCCTTAAGTTGGTAAGTGTGATGCTGAGCGTTTGTCTCTTTCAGATAGCTCACTATACCTCTGTAGATGTTAAGGCTATCTGGCATTATTTTTGTGTCATGCTGACGGTTGACAGAAGTTTATTTTCCGCGGCCGACTCGCTCATCGAGTTTTTTTTTTTAAATTTTTGAAATTTTTGTAAATTTCTGACAAAAATGGGAGGTTGTCGGGTTGGGGGGGGGAGGGGGAAAGAAAAGAAAAAAAGATGTAGAGTGGCCGAGTCTCGAACCTGTAACGCTGAGTTACGAGTCTCTCACGGAGCCTCCTACCCAGCAGGCTGAGTGATACGGGAGGCTATGAGAGTCTAGCGCGATGAGGCGGGGTCCGGACAGGTCGTCCCCAGTGCTCCTTAACAGCTACAAAAATAGTTCGCTTTACTCACTGTTTTAGGGTGATCCTCGTGACGTATCAAGCTGAAATTGCACTCACATGTCACTGACACTTAACTGCATATAAGTGTAGAGTTTGAGATGACAGTTCTTCCTACAACTCGTATAATATAGTTGGAAAGACGGAGCGCAATTTATATAGGTGTGTACCGATCACTGGCTACACCGCTACTCTATTGAAAAAAATATAAATAGAAAAAAAAATGTAAACTCCCTTTACAATAATAAACGAAATAATTAATTGTAAAAATAAATGGCCCAATAAAGTATATTACANATATATATATATATAGTGCCTAAAAGCCTAAAAACCACTTTTAGCTGTAGGAGACCAGATAGCAGTTTGAAAATGGACTAATCATAGATCTCAGAATTATGGTACAATTAGAAGGACCACACTAGATTGAAACTACCAAAGGATTTAAGGATTTCCAGGGGATGAAATCAGAAGAATAGAAGAAGGCATATAGCTAAGCTGTAAAATAATTTTTTTTTTTTTTTTAATATCCATTTACGATATAACATAGCTTAAGAGTCAGGTGACAGAAAGTGGGATGTTTTAGATAGTCAAAATTCATTTTAGCACATGTTTTTAGATAACTATTACAAAGGCAGTGTAGAGAGGGGAGGGGGGCAAAAGATTAGTTTGTATAGCACAAAATGCAGAAAATTTGTATCCAATGATTTATGTTCACAAACATAAACATGCTTTAACTAATAATCAATTAAAGAGGTGCTATTCCCTAGCTAAGCTCAAAGAAACACATATTTGGAAAGACAAAGTGGCTTTACACCATGTAGAACCACCCGGGATAACCAAGGACTGCAAAGACATATAAATAATGCAAAAAAGGTTCTTGCAGCCTTTATTGATATAAAAAATGGTTTTGATTAAATGTAGCGGTGGCTCATTTTAGAAATTTTAGTGGCTTTTGGCATTAAAAGCCATGCTTTTTCTCAAGAGTTTTCTAACAAATAGAACCTTTTTATAAGAATTGGCGGCCAACTGTCAGTAGTTAATTCAGGAAAATGGAGTATCCGAGAGCGGCGTCTCTAGAGCATATCTCTTCTACTGTGCCATAAATAGTGTATTGGGCAAAATAGATGCCACTATTAAAGTATGGTCTATCTAGGTGCCCTAATATAATATATGATGTCAATATATGATTCAGGTAAAGACGTAAATCTCCTTCAGGTTAATGTACAGAACTCATCCAATAGACTTCAGCAATGGTTCCTAAAACACGGTTTCACAATAGCTTCTAATAAAACATTCTCCATTCTATTCAGCCCAAAAGTAATAATTAACCTACCTCCACTTTTTCTATTAATAAATAAATCTTTATTTATTACATTCTGTTATTAACATTTTGGAATTTGATGACAGAGAAATTATAATAAAATAATTATAATTAAAAAAAATTAAAAATAACAATAAAGTAAATAAGTGAATATCACTGAGCAGGGAAAAGGGGGCTTAATAAGTTTAAGCATTAAAGCCCAGGAGGTCACGAGGCCATCTCCGTTTCAGTCGCTGGGGAGGATTTTAAGTTTTGAAGTCCGAAGACAGGGATTGGGCAAGTGGATTAGGATGAAATTGGAGTATACTATGGAAGAGCTCGGGAGGAGATAAGATTTTGTACAAGAGGAATATTAAAGTCTTGATGAAGGGTAGAGTTGAACACATAATATGGAGAGTTAGCAATTATTCTGAGCATTTTGGATTGAAAGGATTGTATTTGTTGAATATTGGAAGGCTTAGGGGCACCTCACAGTTCTGCACCATAGGTCCAGATTGGATGTATAAAGGTCTTGTAGATGGTCAGTTTGTTTTCTCATGTGAGCTGTAAGCACCTATTTATAAGCCTATAAGAGTCCATGGCATCTGTTGAGTTCTTGTTGCTTGATTTTAGAACGTTCATTCCAGTTGAGTCTTGAGTCAAGGTGGAACCCAAGGTAACGGACTGAATCAGAGAGAGGTATAGGGATATTACTGTGTGTAACATTATTAGGAGAATCTTTTCTTAGCTGAAAATTTACCTGTACACATTTGGACTCGATTATTTTAATTATCCATTTGCTGCACCATTGCTGAATAGCATCAAGGTGGTTTTGTAAACTGTTGGAAGCGGTTTTGGAATCAGGATGAGAGTAGAGTATTGCTTTGTCATCTGCAAATAGGGCTAAGAGGATATTAGGATGAGTGGGGATGTCTGCAGTATAAATGTTAAAAAAGGATAGCAAACTGCCCTGTGAAACACCCGCTTTCACAGGGAAGTGATCAGTTTAATCTGATCCTTGCCGCACCCTAAAGAAACAGTTGAAAAGGTAAGATTTAAGGATTAGGTAGACGGTGCTTGGAAATATGGACTTGAGCTTATATAACATTTTCCATATTCGGTAAAATGCTTGAGTGGCGTCTAAGAATGCACCAAAACAATTATTTTCACTCGAGGGAAGGTGTAATGAAATCTACAACGCGAAACTCCTGCTGTTCCCAGCGTGTAGAATGATGGGATCGAAAGCCAAACTGATGATTAGAAAGAATATTTAAGGAAGTTATTATAGGTATCGTTCGTTTTAGAAGAACTTTGTCAAATACCTTGGAAAGTAAAGAAATAAGGCTAATTTCAGAAAATTTCCAGAGAAGTGGAAAGTGGGTAGTTCAAAGGACACAATTATAGAGGTAAGTCAGGAAAACAATTTTGGGGCTTTTGGGGGGTAGATTTCGAAGTATTAGTCTGGTGATAAGGTCATAGCCGGGTACTTTGTGCTTAGGCAGATAGTGAATAATGTACTTGACCTCAGAAGGTGTTACTGCCTTAATCGGTAAGGACATTGATAATGGTGTGTCCCGTGACTCCTCAATCTCTGCATTACTGGACAAATTATCGGGATCTGGATGAGGAGTAAATGTTTGCTTTAGATGCAGGGCAAACATTTGGACCTTTTCTTTGTCAGAAGAGGCCCAGGAACCATCTTCTCGACGTTTGTTAAGATGTTTGCTCAACAAATTCAAAGTTTGCTTTTCAAAGGCATTGCTGAATCTTAACAGTAAAGAACTGGACACCATCATCCAGCTTTTCAGAGGTTTTCAAGGAGATTCTGAGGTCAACCGACTCTTCTAGTAGAGTTCTAAAAAATGGCCAGTGGGACCATTTATTAAGGTTGTTAAGATTGGTGGCAATTGTCTAGGGATGGGTGTGAGAGATAGCGTAAGGAGAACAGGGTTGTGGTCAGACGAAAGTTCATTTAATATTTTTACAGAGTGATGGAAGGGAATAAGAGTTTTACAAATGAAAAAAAAAATGCCCTTAAATTGCCAGGTTATCCCCATATCAGGGCCTGGACAAACCCACCTCAACATCCATCCCACCCAATCTCACAGCACACTTCTCAATATTTATTCCTTTGTAGAAATTTAAAACAGATATTGGTTTTCTTTTAATGCATTTCTATTATAATTCTAATAATAGTTTTTACAATTTTTTTCTTACATATTGTAGTTAAAGACAATTCTAATGAATTGAAGATCAATTTGCTGCTTGATGGTAAGAAGTTATTAGAAAGTTGAACTTATAAGAAAGGATGACATTTTTAATTGACTAACAGAAATATTTTATTTCAGTTAAGGGAGGTTGAAGAGAGGGGAGAGAAACCAAGGAACATGTGAGAGGAGGAGGTAAGTGTGACAGGCTGAGACCTTGTGAAATTGTACATTGTAAATTGCCTATTGCCCTGTACATGGAGATGTAACCTGTTTCAAATTGACTCCACTAACCAAGGGACCAAGGTTGGTCCCAGCCAACCTACTTCAGCAACCTCTACAACCCCCATTCCCCACCACACAATACTTTTCTTACTTAACACAAGTTAAGAAAAATTTAAGAAAACCAACACGATTTTAAATTAAAATTTAATCAATAGATATTCCATACATATGTAGTTTATGCTATAATGTATGTATATATATATGTGTGTGTGTGTGTGTGTGTGTTAAAAAAACACATTTTTTCTAATAGTTGACAGTTATGAGGAGAATTATGAATGTTCAAGCGTCAAGTACTATAATCATTACTTCAAGTTTTGGATAACTTCAAGTGGTCCTTCTATATTAATGTTCCAACATTCTATTTGGTAGTCATGAAACTCAAAGATATACATAATGGATGTATAGGTAAATGCAGGTTTTGACAGGTAAAAGACTCTTCTTTATTCAAATGCCAAATATAAATTTTTGTAATATCGACTTATATTTTCAATAAATCTATTGAAGGTTTCTAGGAAATAGTTTTCTACATTTCTATTTTCAGTATTTTTTCATTTATTACAAGTGGTTAAAGATCAGTATTACAAAACATTTTTAATATTTTACTTCATAAACATTTTGAAATAATTTTGTTGAACTTTTGTTAAGCCAGCTTCTTTTGATGCTCTATGAAATAAACCAGATAACCTATAATTTACTTTTTTTTACTTCTTAGTTGAATAGTTAATGCAACTTAAAAAGGATCAAACTTACAATGATTACTTTACCATATAAAAGTACTATAATCTATATTAGATGTTTTTTTGTTGGGATTCGGTCAAGGTAGATCCAAAAAAATACAAATTAAAGAAAGAATGTGTATTTCTTAAATTATCTGCCAACGTTTCAGCTTACATTTTAAGCTATCTTCAGGGCTATCATGAAGGTGAAAGGAGACATTGTGTCACCAAGATCCGATGACTGAATGTAAGCCAAAACATTGGCAAATCATTTAAAAAATACACATTTNAAATAAAAGGCTAATCAATAAATTTGACTGCATCTGACAGTAATGAAAGCAGGCAATGCTTTCCACAAAATTCATTACCACCATAAACTTCTTCTGAGATAGGAATAATAATAATAATATAGTAATTTTTTTACTGAATAATAATAATTAAGTAGTAATTTTTTATGGCTTTTATTCAGAATTTGATTTTAGTTTTGTTCTTAATATAGTGATTTTTGAATTGACAATTTTTTTTGGTTTCTGACTTAAGTTTTCTTTTTTTACTTTCTTTACATAATGATTTTTTGTAATTTAATTATTTTAATTTTGTTAGATTTTTTTTTCAGACATGGAGAGATTTTTGGGGAAGAAATTTGTTACAATTAGCAAAGATCATAGAATAATTACCATCCCAGGAAGTTGCATGTTTTAAAGTGTTATTATAAGTAAAAAACTGAAACAAATGTTTCAACTAGGTGTACACTTCTTTTTTATGCAATTTACCATAAATTTTGCTGTATACTATGCACACATAAATTTTTTTAAATTAATAAACTTGACATCCCTACCTACCCAAGTACCCTCTAGCTCTAGCTGCAGAGGACAAGGCTATCCTATCTTCCCACCCCGATCCTAAAACTGCTTCTAAAAGCTTACAAGATCATCTCAATAGAATTAAAAAGTGGTGTCGCAAATGGAGAATAAAAATTAATGAAGCAAAATGCGTTCAAGTAATTTTCAGAATTACAGAAGAAAAACTTTCCTAAAATTGCGAAAATAATATTCCTTTACCAATCTCAAATTCCGTTTATTACCTGGGAACTACGGCTCACATGGTGTGAACATACTAAAATTAAAAGACAAGAACTCAATCAAGGACAAGCACTCCTATTCACTCATAAATAGGAATTCCAATCTTATAATAGAAAACAAACTGATGCTCTACAAGACATTACTATGACCGATCTGGACATAAGTTGTAGAAACTGGGGTGCCGCCAAACCTTCCAACATACAATGAATTCAGTCCTTTCAATCCAAAACCCTCAGAATTATTCACTAATGGTCCCTATTACATATTCAAATCCCCCCTTCACCACAATTTTAATATCCCTTTTGTTCAAGACCTCAATTCTTCCCGCTTCCACTACTATTTCTTTTTTCTACAGTAAACTACCATCCTAATCCACTAACACAGACCTTGTCTTACAACTCCAACCCCTACAACCCCCCTCCCCCATTGACTCAAGCAAAGATGGCCTCGTGACCTCCTGAGAACATAGTTTGTATTTAATTTGAGAGTGGTGTCACTTTCTCTCCTCTTACCATAGTAATTTTGTCATTTTTTTTTTTTTTTGGGGTTCATTGTAATCAAATTACAAAATGTTAGCATGTTAACAGAATGTAAACACCAATTTTTTTAAGTACCAAACTGATGTCATTTTGTGACATGGGAATGCAAATTTGAAGCAACAATGCTTTGAATTTCATAGGAGTAAATATGGACGAATCCATCCCCTATTATCTCCATTATGCGCCATAAGAGGAATGTGAAGAGCCATTCAAGATCCTCTGTAGTAAGCAATACGGTTTTTTTACGCTCGGTAATGTTACATGTGAGTGAAGTGTTTGTCCCTGCTTCAGAGAATATTCAAATAAAGTGGAAGTTGTCTAAATGTCTGAGAAATTGGGAAATCTGCTTGGATTACACAGCACCTGCGTACCAGCCTTTTTAGTCGAGTTTTGATAATATATGAATAAAAATAGTTGTTTAAGGGACACAAACCTACAGGCAAACACATAGGCGAATTTCGTTGCTTTGCCATGTACACCAATTCATTAGGCAAAGCTGGTGTAGATTTGAGCTCTAGAAACTACCCACTTCCACTTCTACCCCCTTTTTGCAGATTGGATTCTTCGAGAGCTATTTCACTGAATACCCCTCCGTTTAGGGATGAAGAAAAAACCTCCCTTCCTTCTTCAAATCGTCTTTTACAAAGTTCCGATACGATCGAACCAACCGTAACGAAGGAATAACTTCCCAAATGGAGAAAAAAAAAAGAACAATTTATACTAGAACAATTTATACATTTTATATTAGTAAATTTCAAATCGAGAGTATTGGTAGAGGAGGTACCTTGGAGATTAGCAGAGAATTTTTGGGAATTCGGTCAAGGTTGATAAAAAAAAAAACAAAAAAAAAAACATAATAACACGCCAGAG